>JARQOC010000006.1:190826454-190842368 GCA_033576535.1 Allobates femoralis | reverse complement strand
AAAATCGCAGTACCCGGTATAGGTTCGCACCATCTGCCAGTCGGGAGCTTAGAGCAGAAGAGGAGGAAAGGGACCGTATTTTAGCTCACAGGCAACGGGACCTGAAACTGAGAAGCACAGCAGGCAGGCCTCCAATCCCATTCAATTGCTTCCAGGCTGAACAAACCCTCTTGGACCTGGTGACCAGTGACCCCGGACTTCACTATGTTTTATCAGTAAAGGTAAAGGAACTGCACCCTTTGCGTCGTCCTGTTTATTTCTCACACCCACCTTGCTGAACCCCGCACCATAAGCACCATCATCCCCAAAGACTCTTACATTTAACCCCAGGGAGCCCACTTCAACTGTGGGAAGTGTTCCATCTCAGCTGCTACACCACCTATCCCCCAGGATGCATATAGCAGCACTGGTCATCCCTGATCAGGCACCACAGGTGGCATCACGTAAAGACTACAAATCCCCTGTAAATAGTCCCCTTCACTTGCTCAGCCAGGGCCACGGAGCTGGGCCACCGCCACCGTGCGCTTCCTGAAAGACTGCCGGCCCAGCTACCGAGTACCCCAGGCCCTTACAGCCGATGCAACTAAATCACAGAAAAACAGTATGTACTGTTTTTTTGTGGCCCTTCTTCACCCTGAATCCATTGAGATTTTTATATAGAGGATCAGGTTTTAAATAAGGTAGGTTTGGGACCGTTCTGATATTGGTCACCTTGATGGCGGTAGAACGACTTCGTATACATTTTTTTGTAAGAAACTTATTAACTAAGTACCCTGTTACTACCAACTGTTCTCACTAACACTTTGGACTTTGGACCTTCTGCACCCTGAATTCATTGAGATTTTTATGTACATGATCAGGTTTTAAATAAGGTAGGTTAGGGACTGTTCTGATATGGGTCACCTTGACGGCGGTAGAACGGCTTTGTATACATTTTTTGCAAAAAATGTATTAACTAAGTACCCTGTTATTAACACTGTTCTTACTAGCACTTGCTTTTTACTTTTATTTTTTATAGCAGAGTATTTTAAGATGTTGTTATACTGTTTTTCTGTGATTTAGACTTTCAGTGGTGTGAACACGATCTTACAGACCTGTTCACTTTGTGCCTTGGCTCAGCTGTGTGTATCTATTCAGTCTCTTGTTAAGCAAGAAAGGCAGTTCCCCACCCCTTCCCTAATGAGCCAAGCACATAAAGTGTCGTATGCTGCGCTGTGCCCATCGTGGGACTTTGGCCCTTCTGCATCTTGAATTCATTGAGATTTTTATATACAGGATCAGGTTTTAAATAAGGTAGGTTAGGAACTGTTCTGATATGGGTCACCTTGCCAGCGGTAGAACAGGGCCGTATACATATTTTGGAAAAAACGTATTAACTAAGCATCCTGTTATTAACACTGTTCTCACTAGCACTTGCTTTTTACTTTTATTTTTTATAGCAGAGTAATATTAGATGTTGTTATACTGCTGATGCCCTGATGAAGTTGTATTTACACAACGAAACGCGTAGGCAAGTCGCTAAATAAACAGAGTATATACCATTACTCTGTTTGTCCTCATTGGAGATCAGCTCGGTGGTTCTTTTCAACTCAGTGCTTTCTGTTTGTTTATCTTGTCTTCCCCTGCTGAGCACTGCTGTGACCTGAGGAGAGAGCTGTCAAAGTTGGTTGTGATTCGTACAACCTGACCAGGTGAGTATTTCCATAGAAGGGGGACACCTGGTGGCTAAAGTAAGAGGACATCTCTCTATGTGCGCTCCAACTATTTTATTTCTATAGATCCGTATCATGTGTCATTTGACAAACCAGTGCATTTAGTGAGCTCTAATGAGAGTGGGGCTCTGATGGCAAAATTTGACATTGAAGCCGCAATTCTGTTTGCTACGAGTGCACCCTGACGGTTTTCACTTGTTAGGCTGTATGTGGAATGATGTGTATTTTGTTTATCACTGGGATACTCTGTTTCTTGTTCATATTTTGAGGCATTTAGTTAAATTCTTGAGCGGGTTGTGAGGGACGTTTCAGGAAATTCCATGTATAATTCATTACTTGGATGATTTTTTTCTGTGTGATCCCTCCAAGCTCAGCGGTTTGTTCTGTGTTTTTGGTCACTTTGAAAAAGGTAGCATTAGCTTTCGGGATTCCCTTGTCCCTGGACAAGACTGAACGCCCAACAACGATGATGCATTGTTTGGGGATTGAAATTGATTCAGTGATCATGGAATTCTGGCTTCCGAGGGATAAGTTAGTGGATTTGAAGTTTGCAGTGGCTGCGTTAAAGCGGGCTAAAGAAGATCTGCTTACAGGTGATTCAGTCGATGCTGGGAAAGCTCAACTTTGCGTGCCGTATTATGCCTATGGCCACTTATTTTCTATTTGTTTGGTCTCTGACATGGCTGAAATAAAATACGAAGACATTTTGCGATAATTAATCAGGAAATTAGGGTGGCTTTGAGGGTTTGGGAGACCTTTTTGGTGAACTATTATAAACGGTCAGTTTAGATGGAGAGGTCTGTATCAAATGGTGGCTTGCAGCTTTACACAGATGCGGCAGAGTCGGTTTTGGAGCATTTTATCAGGGTCATTGGTGCACCAGTCGATAGCCTGTGCCTTGGCATGATTTGATCTTGATGAGGAGTTTGTCCTTACTGAAAATTTTTTCAATTGTAGTGGCAGTGGAACTTTGTGGTTCGGAATTTAGGAACAGGAATGTCTACTTTCATTGCGATAACCTGTCAGTGGTTCATGCAATTAATTTACTTACAGCTAAGTCACCACCTGCAGTGGCTTATTTCAAGTAAGGACAGAGGTTGAGTCAACTTTAATCCATGTCAACTGGCTGTAACACTGTATAACCTTGTATTAAGGGTTGACATAGGATTTAGGTCCTTATATGTTGTATGGAATGACCTTGTAATTTAATTACTTTTGAGCCATGTAAAACCACCATCTGGGACCGCCCTATTGTGCTTTTCATCTTAGTACCTCTCAGAAATGTTGTATGTTCAATTACCTTTTTAAATATCATTGCTATGTTTAAAAACTGAAATAATAAAATTGTGCAAAGTGGAACTCTAATGTGATTTTGTCACAAAAATGTTAATTGATGATATGGAGTGATCCCAGGGTCTATAGACCCATATTCACAATCCTGTAACGGAGGGTGGGTTGGCACCAGTTGATTTATACCAGATACAATGCTGCAAACACACTTATCTGTGAATTGTATTTTTCTACTTATACATTTAGGCAGTCTCTCCCTCTTTGAGACTCAGATAGTAGAATACATACTGTATTCCATAGCAGTTTACAATGCACCCAATGTGACATTGGGCTTTACCCTCCTACTCCTCTTTTTCCATGTCATTCTGCAACCCTAAATTCAAGATTTCAGAAGGCCTGCAGGTGTCAGGAAACCTAAGTTTGGTGAGGGCCCAGAGGTGGCCCAGTACCATACATTTTGGAGGGCCTGCTGATACTTAAAAATTTGGGCGGTCCCTCCCTCATTGTGACTCAGAGAGTGTAATGCATATTCCATAGATGTTTACAATCTGCCCTCCTCCTCCTCATTCTGTGGCCGCCCTCAATTTTTTTTTAGAGGACCTGCAGGTGTAAGAAAACCTGAGTTAAGTGAGGCCCCAGAGTTGGTCAAGTAACATACGTTTTGGAGGGAATGCCATTATGTATATATTGGGTGGTCCCTCCCTCATTGAGATTCAGATAGTGGAATACATATTCCATGGCAGTTTACAATGTGCCCATTGTGGTGTTGGGCTTTACCCCCCTTCTCCATGTCATTCTGCGTCCCTAAATTCAAGTTTTCAGAGGGCCTGCAGATGTCAGGAAACCTGAGTTTGGTGAGGGTCCTTAGGTGACTGACTAACATACGTTTGGGAGGTCCATCATCTGTACATTTGGGAGGGCACTACCTCATTGAGACTCAGATAGATAGTGGAATACATATTCCATAGCAGCTTATAATGTGCCCATTGTGGCGTTGGGCTTTACCCTCCTCTTTCTTCCCCTCCTGCCACCCTACCTCCATGTCATTCTGTGGCCCTTAAATCAAGTTTTTAGAGAGCCTGCAGGTATCTGGAAACCTGAGTTTAGTGAGATCCCTCAGGTGGCCCTGTAACATACGTTTGGAATGGGCCTCTTCTAGACATTTTGGAGGGCCCTTTTGTGTACATTTGAGAGTGACCTCAACTTATTCATTTTGTAGTGTCTTCATTCACTCATTTAATTCATTTAAGGGTAGAGACTATAGAGAAGAAGGGCAAGTGACATGGAGTACAAGAAGGGAACAGTGATTGCGGCCTGTGACCCCTAGGTTTGGCTTAACTCTGCCAACCCAAAAAAAAGCTGAACTAGTCAACTGGATGGCAAGCTTAAATATATCACTTTTGTAAGTCAATGGACAAAGGATATATGGTGTCAACCCTCCAGTATGGGTAAGAGAAGCTCCTCCAAATGACTCAGAGATTTTGATTGGTAATATTCCCCAGATTATATACGTAGTGAAGACTTGTTGATACTCTAGTACTTGGTCCAGTGCAGAATGTGAATCGTATTTCTAAAAATTACTCCTGGGGGCTGTGTCAAAGGCGCAGAAAAACACCATGACAAGGGCCAACCTTGACAAAGGGACATCATTGATTGCAGTAGCAGAACTGAAAATGTTACACTAGCAGCCAGGCAGGCATATAAGGAGAGGTTGGGCCAAGTGTTCAGCTTGGACACCCAATAATTAAAGGGAACTGAAGCATCAGGAAGGATGCAGGTCTGGTCACTTAATTATCCCTTGACCATGTTGTGCAACTGTGGTGACCCACTGGTCAGTTCGCCACAGTAGGGGTACTGCACCCAAAGCCAGTGAGTGTGGTGCCCCAGTTATTGGACAATGTAATGTTAAACTGAGACTCTCCTCCTAGCAGCCCTACACCTAGAACTAGGGGACTAATTGGCCAACCCATTGCCAGGGTAACTCGTCCTGGTGGGAGGAGTTTAGGGTAGTGGAGAAAAGTGGGAAGAGGAGAAGTGAAAGGCGAGTCCTAGAGAGAAGTCGCCTAAAAAGGAACAGCAGCCCAGACAGAACGAAGGAGCCTGAGGGTGTCGGTGAACACCCGGCGCCAGATCGTATTATTATTCGGTCTGGGGGATCCTAGTCCCGCTGCCAACACTGGTGGGTCGCAGGTCTGTTAAGCAGCCCACGACCTTGTCCACAAAGCACAGTCCTACCAGGAGCTCCAAACCGGTTGAGCCCCTTAGAGAGAGAAGGGTATCCTCATTACACCCAAAGGGCCTGATAGGAAGAGGATTTGTGCAGGACAGCACACGGATAGAAAGGAGAGCGCAAGGAAAGACACAGAGGGACTGAAAGTAAAGTCAAAGGAACATCCAAGAGAGCCTTATGGAGTCATTGCATCCTTCGGTGACTACCCGGCCAGATACCTGAATCTGTGTGACTGTGTACCAGAAAACTGTCGTAGCAAGTTACCAGTAAAGACCTGTACTGAGCAAGCAAGTCTCCAGCATTTCATTTCTATTAAGGTGCAGAACCGCAAGTGTTATCAGACTCTGCCCTGGGGACCCCGCTCCGCCTGCGGGGAGTGACAACATCTGGCTGCCTTCCCATCGTCCCCAGAGGTCTGCTGGCAGCGCTGGTGCCATCACCAGGTACCGCAGGTGGCATCACAAGACTTTATTCAATCCATTTTATTATTTTCTTTCAACACTTTTCAGTGACCACCAGGGCCATAGACTCGGGCACCGACTACCAGTGACATCACCCCAAATCAACGTCCGAGATCTGAGTTCCTGCCACTGGGTGAGTCACAACTACTTCCTCCTTGGCATTGTTACAGGAACAGACAGCCATTGCTGCTGTGTTGGTTTATTAAAAATAGCCCAGTTTGTGCTCATTTTGCCCCCACCTCTGTTGGACCTGTTGTTTGTTTCTCTTCCCATTAATCATTGGTGTTGAAATGAGCCAGTACCTCTCCTAACAGCATTGTCTGAAGGTGATGTTTTCAGCACTTAAGCTACATCTTCCCTCTTGAAGGATTCAATTGTGTAACCTTTTGGTGACTTCAAAAGGAGAGAAGGAAATGTCTCCTTGTACCGTGGATCGAAAAGGTGGCCAACCAGTATAGGTTGTTGGATAAAATGTGTATCATGTGAGGGTCTTGTCACACACACTTACACATGAACTGTGCCATGTGGGCTAAGCTGCAAATAGGCAAAGGTTCTGTGTCACTCACCTTTGACCATCTAATACTATGCACAAGCTGGGTGCAGGGAACTTCCCAAAGATGGAGGAGGGTGCAGCATTGGTGAATCATGCAGATAGGCCAGCAACTCACAGTCTTTTAATTAAGGGGAGTAGCTGCTTGCAAGAATACACACTAATAAAGCTGATTTAGGGAGCCTGTCATATTGATAAGTGAGCTACACCAGTGTGTAAACAAGAGCCTATTTACTACACCAGTTGTGGTGGACTAATTGGACACTGCATGAATATATGCACTGTGTCTGAACACAGGCCTACTAATTACACCCTGTTTGGCGGGCTAATTAACACTATATGAGTACATCTCACATGAGAGACTCAACAGTTTGCCAACCCAATTTAGAAAGCTCCTCTGCACCTTAAAAAAAAATGTATAAAATGTGCATGAACAATGTGAGGTATTAGTTGGTATTTTGGCCAAAATACAGAAGCTTGCAACTCAGTAGTCATGGGTTCTCACGGTTGTGAGTCCCTATCTAAATATTATACATGTGAGGAAAAAAAAAATCAATAAAACTCACCTTTTGCCATCAAATTCTTTGCACAAGCAGCATAAAAATGGATATTATCCGAGGATCTTGTCACAGACACTTACACATGAACTCTGCCATGTGGGCCAAGCTGCAAACAGGCAAAGGTTCTGCATCTCCATCAGGAGGAATATCCATCCTCTCCTCATGCTGACTCACCTCTTCCTCCACCTCCTTCTCTCCAGCCCATCCATGCTGGACAGATATGAAGCTGGGGTTGCGAGTCCCTTCCGTAGTATTTGGAGTCCACTCGTTAGCACAGAAAAACAATCATTCTCCTCATCTTCCTCATAATCACCCAAAGTTGCCTCAGAATACTGGCTTTGTGCTGAGTATTGTCACCCATTGGGAAATCTGGCTCCATAGCCACATGCTGGGCACTGAAAGCTTCCTCTCTGAGATTATGCAGTGATTGTTTCAACAGACACAGCAGCTAGATGGTTGCGCTGATAATAAACTGATCACCACTTGCGAGCTTGGTGCAGTGCTCAAAGTTCTCAAGAACATCACAAATGTCTCTCAGTCTGCCGGGCATGTTGAAGGTGGTATTCAGTTGTGGCACCCCTGAGGGGGATTGCCACAGGTTCCACCGGTGCAAGGAAGGGCTTACATCTTGGTTAACACAACACACACTGTGCACCCCTGCAGCTAGGCGCCACAGAGTGTTATTGCATTTATTATTTATGCGTAATATTATTTTGTAAGTTGCTGGTTTAGGATTTAAATCTTATGGAGTCTGTTATCTACACTCACTTAGGACCGCACCACTTAGAGTAGGGGGAACTGGTAATATAGTAGGTTCCACAGTGTGGAGGCAGAGCTTAGGATAGAGGAAGAGTGACAGTTGACAGTTTACCTCAGACGGTGCTGGGAAGGCAGACAGAGTGGTCAGGCCTGACAGCCCAACTGAAAGGAGGGTGCCCCATCTCTAAGCGGGGACCCAGGACAGAATGCAATGGGCCAGGACTGGTAGGAGCCGGCTGGTCAAGTTGAGGGAACACCGGCGACATGGACAGCCGAGGCAGCTAGGAGTTTAGCCCTGACTGCAAAACCGACGAGCTCCAGGCCCAAACAGAACCGGGTTGCTGACAGCACCACAAAGGCACCTCACCCCACAGGACCACAATAGATCCATAACCGGTGGGGTAACGGCCCGATTACCGACGTCGGGGGAGAGTCTGGACTCCTCTTAAATCCGGGAAAGGATAACCGTGCCTCACTGACGGAGATCAGGGGACTGGCGGGGGAGCTCTGCAAGGGTGGGAAAGATTGAGAGACAACAAGAAAGTAGTAAACCCTGAAAGACAAAGAGAGGACATCTAGAGACTCCATAAGAGAAACCCTGAGTTGGTAACATCTACTGTGAGGCACCGCTGGCATGATCCCCATGGCCGAGGCGCATCACATGCAGGATCAGGGTATGATCCTGTTCACACTGGCCGGTTTTCCTGTGACGATGCTGTGTGAACCTATCTGGAACACAAGGTGTTAAATGTGAGAGTGACTGCTGTAAAGCTGAGACATTCATGTGACTAGTAAGCGGCTGTGAGTGGCAGGAGATCGATGAGGCCCTGAGAAAAGGAATGGGTGTTGATTGCTGACAGCCCAGGTGGGTGTGTCAGGTGGGTGTGTCCTGAGGAATAGCAGCCCAGCTGGATGAGTCAGAGTGGGAGTGGCAGGCATGATAAGAGCCTGCCAGCTGATTGAGTGAGATCCATTATCAGCCTGAGACCAGAGAGAGACAGATCCAGTCTGTGTGAGGGACTGTCCATACCGCCATTTTGAGATGGTGAAGGGAGCACGCTAGCTCCATACCGGTAGCCAGGACCGGAGTCGTTACAGCACCTGGTGTGGGGAAGCCGTGGCTGACCTGGTGGAAGCTGGACTGGACGTGGGGTGAAACACGTCCAGGAAGGAGCCCGTGGGGAGGCTTGGCCAACCCGTTACCTCAGGTAGCGAGACCCGGATCCATGCCCGGTAAGACAGCAGTTTCCGTGTGATGGAGTGCTGTGTGTGATTAATGCCAGGCGGGCATAACCGCCATTGGGTCTGACTAGGTATTCGGTTAAGGACCCATTGATGTATGTGAGGGCTTAGGTAATTGCCCTGAATGAGAGACGATGGCCTATATGTAAGAGCCATGTATAATGATGTGGAGAGAGAGTGACCCAGCTAGTATGGATGATATTGGAGGTGTTCCGTCCCTGTGGGACGAGAGGGAGGCTTGCCCTGCTGCTTGCAGTGGGTACCTGTCCCTCAACCACGGCCTCTAATGGTGTGGGTGTGCCTGTGACCAGAGACAGGGCTCACAAAGGCTCCTAGAAGGGTAACCATGGCTGATCCGTGGGTGCTACTCAGACGCAGGGTACAGTCGTCGACCTGGAGACCTGCCATGAGATGGAGGTGTGGTGGCGACTGGTGGCCCGTACCGTGGTGAGTAGGCAATGGTGACGCATGGTTAGCCCGGATTCTACGGGTGACCAGGTCCCTGTTATGGTCATGGAGGTGCCACAGTCCATGGATGGATTATGATGGGCTGTGAGCGGGTGTAAGAAATGTGTGTCATCCATGGATATATTACGATGGATCACATATGGTATGTAAGTTCCCGGTCAGGCAGGAATCCTGACTACGGGTTAATGTTATGTCATCGAGCTGGGTGACTAAAGCCAGGCGGCAGGTACCGCCATTGGGACCCACAGGGCCCGTTGAGGCGTATGTAACGAAGGTCAGAAGCAGGGGTTAAAAGGGCTCCTAGAGTGGGGAAACTGTGGTTGAACCAGCTGGGCGCTGACCTGAACGTGGGGTGAAACACGTCCAGGAAGGAGCCCCTTGGCGAGGCATGGCGTACCCGTGACTCAGGTTGCTCAATCCCTGTTCTGAACCCAGAGGGGTCATCGTCGAAATATAAAGAATGTATTTATTATAAATGTACTGTAAAATGTGTAGATAGGCCGGAGGCTGTAGCCACCATGGGAGCAGTTGTCAGAGCTCCAATGGGGAAAGAGAAGTGGTTACCGGTTACTATAATGGTATATGTGCAATGTTATATGTAATATTAATGTATTATGTGACGTGTATGTGTTAAATGTTAAATGTACTAACCCGGTTATTGATGCTGTTGATAAATAAATGGGTAGTGATGTGGAAAATTATACACGTGTTGGCGTCATTACGCAGCAAGCGAGTCCCCCGGCTCGCTACCTTTACACTACCCTAAAAACCAAACTGTACCGTGTCTTGTTATGCCATCAGCCGGTACCGAGTAAAGCAGAGTTAAACTTGAACTGGTTTCTGTTATTCTTCCTGTCGCAGCCCGGAGACCTCAACATCATCAAGAGCTCAGCAGTGGGGTAAGAACTGTAGCACCACCATTACCATCACTGTCCTCCCTCACCGTCTCACCACAATAGCTGCCCTGAGGTAAAGCTCCACCTGTGGGGAGCTGTACCACACTTTGCTGCCTCAACCATCACCTCAGTGGCCGGCTGGCAGCGCCGCTACCATCTTACCGTACACTACAGGTGGCGTCACGACCCCCTGTAAATAAACCCTTTAACCCCCACCATCAATATCAATATCTCTTCTAATTGATCACCAGGGCACGGCACCGGGGTCCCGACCATCCGTGACTCCCCACACAGTAGCCCCGGTGTCTGAGTACCCCAGCCCTTTGCCCCTGGTTGAATCACACACCACCTTCCATCCCAGACCTGAAGGGGGAGCTCTACTGGCTGCATTAGGCCAGTTCCCCTTTAAGAACACTCAGGCTGCAGGGAGGAGTTAGTCAGTCCCTGTAGTCTCAGTTGAGTCTAGTGTGAGAAGGAAGAGAGAGGAAACGGAGCTGCTGGTCGCTGGGGAGTGATTCAGGCCCAGGACCAGGGACGACTGACCACTGTGCACACCCCAGGGAAGAGGCCGGAGGCAAGTGGAGGAAACAGGGAACTGAGAAAAGGGAATCGGTTGCGCAGCCCTTTAGTACACATGGACACTGTTGCTGCCAGCCTTCAGAGATGCAGCAGAAAGTCCAGAAGACTCAGGAGGGGTGCAGCCCTGAGGAGAGTGAGTAAGAGACCCTAAACTGACCAAGCACAGGACCAGAAGCCATAGGAGAAACAGGGACCCTGCAGAAGGACCTCATTGCCAGTTTAGGACAAAGCCCAAAGAGGGAGAAGAAGCGGAGGATTCAGGCGCAGGCAGGACTCATCCCACACCACAGAGCACAGACACAAAGGAGGCCTCATAACTTTCTATGGTGGAAGTCCCAAATTGCACCGGGGACCTGGTTACTACTCTGGACTGTACCTGTTACGTTATCACCAGTAAAAGGTACCGAAACAACAAACCCGGTGTGTCTGTGTGCCTGTCTAACCGTCGCAATTCACCACTGTGTCAGAAAAGACTTGACTACTACTACCCTCATCCATCTCCGCTGCCCTGAGGTAAAGCTCCACCTGTGGGGAGCTGTACCACACTCTGCTGCACCCACCATCACCCCGGCGGTCGTCTGCAGTGCTGGTATACCCGTTGTCAGGTACCACAGGTGGCGTCACGTTAATAACCCCCTTACCCCCCACCGTTCCCCGCCATTGAGGGTCCAGGGCATGGGACCGGGGATCGACCAGCCGTGATCCCCCATCAGAACCGCCATCAGCCCCTATACCCGTGTACCCCATACCCTGTCGACCGCCTCACAGCTACTGTCCTCTGCTGCTCAATAATCCTCGCCAACATATGATAGGTTTATGGGCATGTTGTAAATGAGTCGGTGACTTGGCAAATTCAAGTGCTTTTGCAGCGCTGTAAAGCCCGCAAATGCGGTAGAGGAATGGAGAAAATGGTGCTCCTTCTCAAGTAGGTACAGCAAGTCAAGGTAGGTTTTGAGAAGCTTCAGCACATGAGCCATACATGGCATGTGTACCAGCTTGCCGACCTTTAAAGCCTTCACCAGGTTACACCCATTATCGCAGATGACCAGACCGAGTTGGAGGTGCAGCGGGGAGAGACACTGATTCTTCTGTTCTTTCATACCTTACCACAGCTCAGCTGCAGTGTGTGATTTGTGACCTAAACAGATCAACTTCAGCAGAGCATTTTGCCGTTTCGCCTATGCGCTGGTGCACAGGTCCCAGCTTGGGAGTGATGGGGAGGGTAATTCAGCAGAGGATCAGGAGCAGGAGAAGGAGGGGAGAAATGAAGTGGCATATGATGAGGTGGAAACCCTTATAAAAGTTGTCCCACTATACTTGGCGTGGGTAAGATGTGAGATGTTCCAATTTGCAACTTTGCCCCACCCTCCACCAGGTTCACCCAGTGTGCTGTGACAGAAATTTATCATCCATGTCCACAACAACTTGTTCAGGTGTCTGTTTTGAGGTTGACCTTCCCAGTTACGGCATTAATGAAAGCATGTTTGAGATTCTTTAGCACTTGCTTGTGTAACACGGGGATGGGACACCAGGCAAAGTAGTGGCATGTATCATGGGACAGCCACAGCCAAGAGATCACAGAAGCACTGTTCCCACAAGCCTAAATGGCAACACCTGCACGGCTAGCAATTTGGCAATGTGCGCGTTTAGTATTTGTACCTCTGGGTGCGGGGCTGGGTATTTACACTTCCTTTCCAAGGACTCAGGCATGGGCAACTGGACACTTTGCTGGGAAAAGGAAGTGGATGTGGTTGATGTTTGCTATGTCTGTGCAATCACAGCTTGTGGGCAGGATTAGGTATGAACGAGTACCAAAATATTTATAATCGCTATACTCGTAATGAGTACTTTGTAATAATTGCGTATTTGTTCCAAATAGTGTGCAATGCAAGTCGATGGGAAATGCGAGTAATTTTCTGCTGGACCAGAGGTCTGGGGGCCTGAGGAAAAGACTGAAATGTATGGGAAATTGATGAAACAGAATGGGAAGAGCCTGGATAATATTCCTGCATGCATCTATGACTCGCATATGGTTTCTGGGAATGTTTGTCACAATATTACACCACTTTTACAGATACACAAAAATACTTACCAAACCTAACCTAAATTGTATTTAACAGGCCAAAAAGGTTAAGACACAGTTTGTCCTGCATAATCACTTGTATATAAGGCTAAATAAACCAGAGGAACAAAAAATATGCCTTTTAGCGTTTGTTCACACATACTGTTGTGGCTTTTTTTTTCGCCTTTTACAACTTGGAGGGCTCTGACTTATACATTTTGTAGGTCCCACTGTCATACATCATTTTAGTTAGCTACTTTTAATTCCCCAGCACTTTACAAGGCCGGCTAGAATGTGCCAGTAGGTACCGTATATACTCGTGTATAAGCCGACCCGTGTATAAGCCGACCCCCCTACTTTTGCCCCCAAAAACTGGGAAAACTTATTGACTCGCGTATAAGCCGAGGGTGGACTCCAGTACCATGTATACAGCTCCCAGCACCCCTGGTATACAGCTCACAGCACCCCTGGTATACAGCTCCCAGCACCCCTGGTATACAGCTCCCAGCACCCCTGGTATACAGCTCCCAGCACCCCTGGTATACAGCTCCCAGCACCCCTGGTATACAGCTCTCAGCACCCCTGGTATACAGCTCCCAGCACCCCTGGTATACAGCTCCCAGCAGCCCTGGTATACAGCTCCCAGCAGCCCTGGTATACAGCTCTCAGCAGCCCTGGAATACAGCTCCCAGCAGCCCTGGTATACAGCTCCCAGCAGCCCTGGAATACAGCTCCCAGCAGCCCTGGAATACAGCTCCCAGCAGCCCTGGAATACAGCTCCCAGCAGCCCTGGAATACAGCTCCCAGAAGCCCTGGAATACAGCTCCCAGCAGCCCTGGAATACAGCTCCCAGCAGCCCTGGAATACAGCTCCCAGCAGCCCTGGTATACAGCTCTCAGCAGCCCTGGAATACAGCTCCCAGCAGCCCTGGAATACAGCTCCAAGCAGCCCTGGAATACAGCTCCCAGCAGCCCTGGAATACAGCTCCCACCAGCCCTGGAATACAGCTCCCAGCAGCCCTGGAATACAGCTCCCAGCAGCCCTGGAATACAGCTCCCAGCAGCCCTGGTATACAGCTCCCAGCACCCCTGGTATACAGCTCCCAGCAGCCCTGGAATACAGCTCCCAGCAGCCCTGGAATACAGCTCCCAGCAGCCCTGGAATACAGCTCCCAGCAGCCCTGGTATACAGCTCTCAGCAGCCCTGGAATACAGCTCCCAGCAGCCCTGGAATACAGCTCCCAGCAGCCCTGGAATACAGCTCCCAGCAGCCCTGGAATACAGCTCCCAGCAGCCCTGGAATACAGCTCCCACCAGCCCTGGAATACAGCTCCCAGCACCCCTGGTATACAGCTCCCAGCACAGTAAGGCCTCCCCATGCTGCCGCTGCTCACTGTAAAATAAATAGTGTTATTAGCTCTCACCCTCGGTCCAAGCTGTGCATCTTCCCTCCTTCCTGCTTGTCCTGTGACCGGGGCTCACTTCGATGACGTCACCGGCCGGTCACATGACACGCAGGGAGGAGGGAGGAGGGATGATGCACTGAGAGAGGGTGAGAGCTAATAACACTATACATTATACACTGAGCAGCGGGAGCATGGGGAGGCTTTATTGTGGTGGGGGCGCCATATTGTTATGGGGAGCCTGTAATGGGATATGCACTGCTCCCCCCGCAGATGGGCGGGGGATGCAGTGCATATCATGAATAAGTTATGAGCGGCTCCACGTCACGAGCCGCTCATATTACAGCCTTCCCCCCACCTCCTCCAGCCTCCTCCTGCTCCCGGACACAGCCCCCACCTTGCACAAAAGTATATGACTCGTGTATAAGCCGAGGGGGGGACTTTTCAGCCCAATTTTTGGGCTGAAAAAGTCGGCTTATACACGAGTATATACGGTATGTTGATCTTTGACTTGAGGGTTCTCAGGTGGCCCTGTAACATGCGTTTTGGAGGGACTGATCTTACTGAGACATTTGGACTTGCCTCCCTCATTGAGACTCAGATAGTTGAATACATATGCTATTGCAGTTCACAATGTGTCCATTGAAGCTTTGGGCTTTACCCTCCTCCTCTACTTCCATGTAATTCTGCGGCCCTGAATTCAAATGTTCAGAGGGTCTGCAGTAGTCAGGAAACCTGAGTTTTGTGAGGGACCAGAGGTGGCCCTGTAACATACATTTTAGAGGGACTGCTTTTACTTAGACTTTTGGGCGGTCTCTCCCTTATTGAGACTCAGATAGTGGAATACACATTCAATAGCAGTTTACATTGTGCCCATTGTAGCATTGGGCTTTACCATCCTCCTCCCACTCCTCCTCCAACTCCACGTGATTCTGCGGCCCTAAATTCAAATGTTCAGAGGGCCTGTTCAAAGGATCAGGAAACCTGAGTTTGGTGAGGTTCCAGAGGTGGCCCTGTAACATATGTTTGGGAGGGTCTTCCTCTATTGGAAGTTGGAAACTAGACCCCAAAGGAATTTATTTATGTATGGTGAGCTCTTTAACCCCTAGGTGCTTCTTCATACATTGAGCTGTGAAAATGCAAAAGTACTTTTTTCCAAAAAAATATTGTTTTAGGCTCAATTATTTTCATTTTCAAAGAGGCAACAGGATAAAATGGACCCCAATATTTGTCAGGCAATTTGTCCTGAGCTACACGAATGTCGCGCCCCACCGGTCTGGATGCCATGAGGGGTACTGCACTCAAGCCACAGATGTGGTTCTCCTGTAGTGGGGAGATGGGAGATGGTAGGTATGGGATCACCAGCAAACACTCAAACACGTAGACCCTAGTTAGGGATTTGGGTGGACCCGCTGTAAGGAGGACCCATTCCAAGGGAGGAGACTAGGGTAGAGAAGTGTGGGTGGGAAGAAGAGAGTTGAGGTGGAGCAGTTGTTGAATGAGGAGGAGGAGAGCAGACAGTTGTTCAAAGTCGAAGTGAGAACAACGAGAATGTAGAGTGGAGTTAGGAAAGAGATGGGAGAGGTAAACTAAGCAGCAGGGGGACTTGAGCAGCAGAGGCTCATCCCAGGAACAAGAAATGAAGGAACCCAAGGGGCACCGGCAGAGCTGAAGCGGCCCATGCCCCCAAATTCGGAGATGGT
>JARQOC010000006.1:190789242-190826431 GCA_033576535.1 Allobates femoralis | reverse complement strand
GTCCTCCCATCTATCTAACCCTTAATATATGCCCCCATATATATATACATCCTATATGCCCCCCAAATATACACTCTGATAAGTGCCCCCATATATACATCCTATGTGCCCCCCATATATATGCACCCTGATATATGCCTCCCATATATATATACACCATTATATTTGTGCCCATATATAGCACACCTTAATATGTGTGTCCCCATATATATGAGTCGGTCAACGGGGTAGTGGGTACTTGGATAATGGCACAGGTGGTTACTTCAGTGGGGGGATCACGGCTGGTTGGTTCCCGATTCCGTGCCCTGGACCCTCAATGGCGGGGTGGGGGTGATGATGATGTGGGAATGGTAACGTGATGCCACCTGTGGTACCTGGTAATAGGGTTACCAGTGCTGCGGCCGGCCGCTGAGGTGATGGAAATGCAGCTTTGGTAGTACAGCTCCTCACAGTTGGAGCTTTACCTCAGGGCAGCGGGGTGGATGAGGGGAGTAGTAGTCCTCACCTCGATGGTATTGTAGAAGCCCTCCTGGCGGCGAATAACTGAGACAGAGTCCAGATTAGCTCGAACAGTTCTTTACTGGTATCGGGCAGATGTCAAGGTACACAGTACAGTCTGGTTGAACAGGGTTGGTAGCCGCATATCTTGGAGGACTTTCCAGAGTCTGGCAGTGGTGCTTTTAGTATGGCGTTCCTGGTCCTGTTCCTTTGTCTCTGTCTGTGCTTGCCCCTCTTGAGCCAAGTCTCTAGTCCTTGGGGTCTGTTACCTAAAGTCTCTTACTTGTCAGTGTCGTGGACTCAGCTGCGGGACTGATGTTGGGCTTCTTTAGGGGTGCTGTGGCTTCCTTATGTCGGGCCCTCAGCTTGTCGGTCTGCAGTTAGGGTTGGACCTTTTACTACCTGTCTCGGCTCGGTATGCCGGCGGTGACCTGGGACTCCAGCTGGCTCCAACCAGTTCTGGAGTAACCCCCTTCAGAGTCTGGGTCACCCCTCTCTTAAGAGGCACCCTGCAGTTGCAGCCGCAGGCTCCCCTGCGTCTGCCTTTGCTGCTCTCCTCACACCGTCTGCCTGACACTATTGTCACTCCCTGTCTCCCGCTCTCTAGGCTCCACCCCCTGGGACCTACTGAATACAGTTTGGATGCAGGATGCAGACTCTGTAGGGTCCTCCATATCCACGGCTACGCAGGCATTACACCTTCTGTTTGGGGTGCAGTACTTCCCTGTGGCACCTTGCCATAGGGGCACCACATATAAACACCCTGATATTTGCCCCCATACATATATATATATATATATACATTCTATGTGCCCCCCCAAATATACACCCTGATATGTGCCCCCATATATACACACCCTGATATTATGCCCTCCATCTACTATATAATTGTCTAAGGCGTCTGTCTGAAGCCGAAATCGCACACCAGACAGAGGTCGCTCCAGCTGCCACCAATGAGCACAGACTATGGAAATAGGCGCGCAAATTCAAAACCTGGCGAGAGCGACAGACAGTGCTTTTTTTGCGACGGTAAGGTGTACCGGAAATGTGAGCTAGGGAGGGCTGGAGATCTACCGCTCATTAAATATGCATAGCCGCTCTCCATCACCTTGGTGATAGGCTGGGGGAGCGGCGCATATTATATGGTCCTGCGCCCCCCTGTGATGGCACATGCCACCCCTATGTTAGATATGGCCCCCATGCTGCTGCCATAGTAAAATAATAAACTATACTTACCTCCTGGCTCCTCTTCCAGCACTGATCTCTTGGTGTCTCCGGTTTCCCGGCTGCTGCTGTGATCGCACGTGACTCACCGTTGCCGGGTTCTCAGGTCTCAGGCGCTGGCTGCGGTCATGGTTCGGTGCCTGAGGCTGTAAGTGCCCGGTGGTCAATGCACGGTTAAATAAGAAATAAAGTTTGTTTCGTGACGCCACCTGTAGGTGTCCGGTGAAGGCACCGGCGCTGCTCAGACCGCCGGGGTGATGTGAAGCAGCTAGATGGAACAGCTCCCTACAGGGCGAGCGAGGGTTCCTCGGGGCAGTTAATGGAGTTCGAGGGAATAGGGTAGCGCAGTCGGTGTAGTGCGACTGGAAGGAGGGATACGCACACATACAGTCTTTTGGTACCTTTACTGATGTTGATGGGTACACTCGACCGGAGATGAGGTTAAACACTTCAGGATTTTCCACAGCAAGCAGGGTTGTAGGCTTCCTTGTGTCTGTTACTTCTGCTGGAGGCTGGCAGGTATGAAACCCGACCAAACTGTTACTGCACTTTCTTGTGTGACTCTGCACACCCGGATTTGCTGTACTGAGGGCACTTCTATGGGACTCTTGTCAGGCCTTAGACTCCGGGCTCTCATTTGGTGGTGCTTCGGATGTCCGGTGAGCTAAAACCCCTATTTTAGTGCTGGTTTCTCTGCAAGGTCCATACTGTGTCCTTGTAGCTCGGACCCAGTGACCGGAACTCTGTTAGGGTGAGTCGGATGACTCCTCTGCCCCTTTTGGTACTTGCTTCTCTCCTGTTCCTGTGACCCTTACTCTGAGGATCTACCACTGTTCTCAGGTGTCTCTGGTATGGGCCTAGCGTGGCTCCAGTACCAGGTCAGCTCACTCAGCTGCTTACAGTTCTGTAGTGACTGCACACTCCGGTGTTTCTCCCTCCAGGAACGGTATTTATAGGGGAAACTGGCTTAAGGCAACCAGTGGAGCTCCCCCTACAGGTCTGAGGTGAAAGGTGTTGTTTGTTAGTCGGGTCTGTTTGCTGTGTACTTTCCATCCATGTCCCAAGAGTTCCTGTGGTGGCCTGCACAGGGTGCCACACACGCAGAGATGATGTCACTCTCTGCTGATCACATGAGTGCACAGAACCAGGAAGTGGAGGAGCTCTGCAGCATCATCTCTGCCCGATCACGGCTGCACGAGGGAGACCGGGAGATCAGCCCTGGAGGAGGGAAGAATAGAGCAGCATGGGGGCCATATCTAACACAGGGGGACATATGCCACACATAGGGGATGTGTGCCACGCATAGGGGATGTGTGCCATGCATAGGGGACGTGTGCCACGCATAGGCGATGTGTGCCACGCATAGGGGACGTGTGCCATGCATAATGTACGTGTGCCATGCATAAGGGACGTGTGCCCTGCATAGGGAACGTGTTCCAAGCATAGGGGATGTGTGCCATGCGTAATGTATGTGTGCCATGCATAATGTACGTGTGCCATGCATAGGGGACGTGTAACACGCATAGGGGACGTGTGCCATGCATAATGGATGTGTGCCATGCATAATGGACGTGTGCCATGCATAGGGGGCATGTGCCACACATAGGGGACATGTGGCATGCATAGGGGACGTGTGCCATGCATAATGGACGTGTGCCATGCATAGGGGACGTGTGCCATGCATAGGGGATGTGTGCCACGTATAGGGGATGTGTGCCATGCATAATGGACGGGTGCCATGCATAGAGGACGTGTGCCACACATAGGGTATGTGTGCCACGCATAGGAGACGTGTGCCACGCATAGGGAACGTGTTCCAAGCATAGGGGACGTGTGCCATGCGTAATGTATGTGTGCCATGCATAATGTACGTGTGCCATGCATAGGGGACGTGTAACACGCATAGGGGACGTGTGCCATGCATAATGGATGTGTGCCATGCATAATGTACGTGTTCCATGCATAGGGGGCATGTGCCACACATAGGGGACATGTTCCATGCATAGGGGACGTGTGCCACGCATGGGGGACGTGTGCCACACATAGGGGACGTGTGCCACACATAGGGGACGTGTACCACGCATAGGGGACGTGTACCACGCATAGGGGACATGTACCACTCATAATGGACGTGTGCCACTCATAGGGGACGTGTGCCATGCGTAATGGACGTGTGCCATGCATAGGGGACGTGTGCCATGCGTAATGGATGTGTGCCATGCATAATGTACATGTTCCATGCATAGGGGGCTTGTGCTACACATAGGGGACGTGTGCCATGCATAGGGGACGTGTGCCATGCATATGGGACGTGCGCCATGCATAATGGACATGTGCAATGCATAATGGACGTATGCCATGCATAATGGACATGTGCCATGCATAGCGGACATGTACCATGCAGAGGGGACGTGTGCCATGCATAATGGACGTGTGCCATACATAGGGGATGTGTGCCAAGCATAGGGACGTGTTCTATGCATAGGGGACATGTGCCATGCATAGGCAGGGCCGCACTGTACAATGGTCAATATGAGCAAGGAGGCAGGGGGAGCCGCAGAGCAGAAGGGGGCGGCGCCTGCACCATGCAGCCGGCTCCCTGTGTGACGTGTGCCGGCTACATAAGGTAAATTCACCAGCGGCGGCTACCGACAGCACCCCCCACCCCGCTCCTCACCCGCGGCCATTGACAGCAACCGCTACCCCACCCACCCACGGCCGCCAACAGCCACCCCCCACCCCCCTGGTCCTCACATAGACTCAGGCACAGAGAGCCATTCTGCATCCCTGTGCATAGGGGAAATTAATCTGAAATGCGCACCTTTTTTACAAAAAAAGCTCTGGCGACGCATCAGCGATGCGGGATTGCTGTGACAGAGACGACAGCGCTAAACTCACATAGAGGGCGGGAAAGCCGACTTCACTGTCGGCTTTCCTGTCCCGCTATTTGAAATGAACAGCGATGTGAAAACGACACACCAGCGATCCCGGCCAGGTCGTATCGTTATCGGAATCGCTGGTGTGTCGTTATGTGTGACGGGGCTCTATACTTACAGGACCTCTGATGATGTCACAATCATGGCCGGAGCAAGATCACATGGCTGTGACATCACCAGAGGTCCTTAAGCTAAACGCACACAGCACCAGGAGCCAGGTACTGCAGACCACTTACACCCACACACCCTACACTCACCCTGTACTCATACTCACCCACCACTCACACTCTGCCCTGCACTCACGTCACACTCTGTCCTGCACTCACGTCACACTCACCTTGCACTCACCTCACACTTAGCCCTACACTCACCTTGCACTGACCTCACACTTAGCCCTACAGTCACCTTGCACTCACCTCATACTTAGCCCTACAGTCACCTTGCACTCACCTCATACTTAGCCCTGCACTCACCTTGCACTCACATCACACTGTCTCTAATGCAAAACCCGCGCCGCTGATTGTTCGCGGCTGGCTGGGCGTGACCAATCAGCGACGCGGTATTTCCGTTACAGCGAAACAGGCTCAGTCCACCTGGTCTCCCGGCCCCCTCTGCTCGGTCTCCTGCCCACTGCTCACCCACTCCACGCTCCCTCCCGGCCGTCGCTCCATGCTCCATCTGCCCGCCGCTCACCCAGTCATTCTTCTTCTTCTTTTCGTGGCATAGACTCCAGAAATTCAAAGGGGTGGGGGTGGAGCTACCAAAGGGGGCATCGTAATGGCCATGAACAAGGGCACGCCCACCACATCAGGGCTTTGCGCTTGGACGCGCCTACTATAACGCCCCCTGTTAACTCCGCCTCCTGAGGCCTTGGAATTGTTGACATCTATGCTGGGGGAAGAAGAAGAAGACATGCTAGGGTGAGAGGCGGCTGGACAAAAGCCTGGAGCAGGTGAAAACTGAGGGAGTCACCGCTGCACAACCGCACCACCGTACACCCGCACCGCCGCACACCCACATATTCTAGAATACCTGATGCGTTAGAATCGGGCCACCATCTAGTATGTTTATATACACCCTGATATGTGCCCCCCATATATACATATACACCCTGATATGTGCCCCCCATTTATACATATACACCATGATATGTGCCCCCCATGAGGTCACATTCTTCATCCTACTTTCATTGAAGTCAGTCGACACTTGAACAGGTTTTAAATTAGATAGAGAACGTACTGTCCCTTTGATGTTGGTGGGAGGGCATTTTAACTTTTTGCAAAAACTTATATATCAAGTATCGTGTTGTTTACTAGCATATGCTTTTTACTTATTAATTAAATAATAATTAAAAGCAGGGTATTTTTGCATGTTTTATATACTGTTTTCCTTAGGTTTAGTATGAAACAACTGAATTAGAAAATTTTCAAGAGGACATTGAAAAGACAGAGAAATTATTGCAGCATCACAAAAAAAGAAGGGAATATAAGATAGCTATGGTTAAGTGAATGAACTTGGAAGCAAAAATTGCACAAAGAAAAAAATCCAAATATGAGAGAGATCTAAAGAACTATCAGGGTACCTTTACACGCCGCTACTGGATGGTGGCAACAACCGGATACATGAGAGAAATGTATCTTGCACCGCCAATTCAAACCGAGGTAGCGGCGTGTGAAGACGGTTGTAGCCACCCGCCAGTGGCGGCACCTGTTTCAGGGCACTGCCCTAAAACAGGTGGTTACCCAGCCGATGGTAGCGACCTGTATCGGCGTGTAAAGAAGGAACAGAAGGGTTGTTACTACACCATGCTATGTACCTGGTATGTACCTGGGGCGTGACACAGCTTCCGGGAAACCACCCCCCTTCAGCGATCATTGGAGGAAGCTCCTGCGTTACGATTGGTTGTTGCTGCATAGGGCGGCATATTTAAGGAGCTGACCAGTCACACTACACAATTGCTCGAGCGTCATGTATTAATCAACCTCCTGCGCTGCCTGGCCAATCATGATGTTGTTGCTTTGTCCTATCAGTGTACGGACGTCTCGTAATCCACAATTGTGGCACGCCTATGTGTTGTCCCTGCTGCACCAGGTCCGCCCATATTAGCTTGTTGTAGCGGTGTGTAAATGAGGTAAGGTGCTCTGCAGAAGGTAACTTGAGACACCCGGCTGTGTATCCAGAGATAGATGTAACCTACTGTAGCGCACCTTGTTGCGGCGTGTAAAGGTGGTGCGATTACCGTTTGCAACCGTTTGTGCGTGCTCGTGCACGTGAAGTAGCCGGTTGTTGCCACCATCCAGTAGCGGCGTGTAAAGGTACCGTCAGATTGATAAGATATACGGCTGGAGGACGCAAAGAAGTACTTCTAGACAGAAAAAAGAAAAATGATCTAACCCTAATTAAAGGAGAGTACCCAGAGAGAGTCTCTTTTGCTGTGTCAGATCCTGATACTTCCAGTTTGTGTGCTGCTGCTGATCCCTGTGGGACTTTCGTTATATTGATATACTGTGTATATTGTATGATTGTTTTAGAGAGTTAGTCTGTGTGTTATGGTACCTTTACACGCGGCAACATTTCTAGGGTTTCCACAGGTAACTTACTGGTTGCAGTGAAATCATGGAGACATGATTCTATCTTGTTGCTGTGTACAAATGGAATAATGTCTCCATGATTTCACTGCAGCCAGTAAGTTACCTGTGGAAACCCTAGAAATGTTGCCGCGTGTAAAGGTACCATTACAGTTAAGTTTTTTTGGTACACTTCTTGTGTGCTGGACTGCTTCTACAAACAGGTGCTTTGATACTGCCCTACAGAGACTGGTGAACAAGCCGCAGGCCTCTAGCCAGGGCCGGTTTTAGACCAAGTGGGGCCCTAGGCGAGATTGAGAGTGGGGCCCCAAACTATGAAATAAAAATAGTACCCGTACAGTTGTATACAGTATATACAGCAGCCCCAGTGGTATATACAGGCCCCAGTAGTATATACAGCAGCCCCAGTGGTATCCAGCAGCCTCCCCAGTGCTATATACAGGCCCCAGCAGTATTACAGCAGCCTCCCCAGTGGTATACACAGGCCCCAGCAGTATTACAGCAGCCTCCCCAGTGGTATATACAGGCCCCAGCAGTATATACAGCAGCCCCAGTGGTATACAGCAGCCTCCCCAGTTGTATATACAGGCCCCAGCAGTATATACTGCAGCCCCAGTGGTATACAGCAGCCTCCCCAGTTATATATACAGGCCCCAGCAGTATATACTGCAGCCCCAGTGGTATACAGCAGCCTCCCCAGTGCTATATACAGGCCCCAGCAGTATTACAGCAGCCTCCCCAGTGGTATATACAGGCCCCAGCAGTATTACAG
Source organism: Allobates femoralis (assembly GCA_033576535.1). Lineage (NCBI taxonomy): Eukaryota > Metazoa > Chordata > Amphibia > Anura > Aromobatidae > Allobates > Allobates femoralis. Next base: position 190,818,413 of record JARQOC010000006.1, on the reverse strand, counting down.
CAGCCTCCCCAGTTGTATATACAGGCCCCAGCAGTATATACAGCAGCCCCAGTGGTATCCAGCAGCCTCCCCAGTGCTATATACAGGCCCCAGCAGTATTACAGCAGCCTCTCCAGTGGTATATACAGGCCCCAGCAGTATTACAGCAGCATCCCCAGTTGTATATACAGGCCCCAGCAATATATACAGCAGCCCCAGTGGTATCCAGCAGCCTCCCCAGTGCTATATACAGGCCCCAGCAGTATTACAGCAGCCTCCCCAGTGGTATACACAGGCCCCAGCAGTATTACAGCAGCCTCCCCAGTTGTATATACAGGCCCCAGAAGTATATACTGCAGCCCCAGTGGTATACAGCAGCCTCCCCAGTTGTATATACAGGCCCCAGCAGTATATACTGCAGCCCCAGTGGTATACAGCAGCCTCCCCAGTGCTATATACAGGCCCCAGCAGTATATACAGCAGCCCCAGTGGTGGTGTATACAGGCAGCCCCAGTCAGTGGTGGTGCATACAGGCCCCCAGTCAGTGGTGGTGTATACAGGGCCCCAGTCAGTGGTGTATACAGGGCCCCAGTCAGTGGTGGTGTATACAGGGCCCCAGTCAGTGGTGGTGTATACAGGGCCCCAGTCAGTGGTGGTGTATACAGGGCCCCAGTGGTGGTGTATACAGGGGCCCCAGTGGTGGTGTATACAGGGACCCCACTGGTGGTGTATACAGGGGCCCCACTGGTGGTGTATACGGGGCCCCAGACCCCACTGATGGTGTATACAGGGCCCCAGACCCCACTGGTGGTGTATACGGGGCCCCAGACCCCACTGGTGGTGTATACGGGCCCCAGACCCCACTGGTGGTGTATACGGGGCCCCAGACCCCACTGGTGGTGTATACGGGGCCCCAGACCCCACTGGTGGTGTATACGGGGCCCCAGACCCCACTGGTGGTGTATACGGGCCCCAGACCCCACTGGTGGTGTATACGGGGCCCCAGACCCCACTGGTGGTGTATACGGGGCCCCAGACCCCACTGGTGGTGTATACGGGGCCCCAGACCCCACTGGTGGTGTATACAGGGCCCCAGACCCCACTGAGGGTGTATACAGGGCCCCAGACCCCCCCCCACCTGTAAAGGAATACAGATCAATGATCATGATGCATGATGCATCATTATACTTACTACCTGCCGCTGCCGCTGTTCGCCACTCTGCACCGCGCTCCGACTTCTTCCTGTGACGTCACTGCCTGTGGCAGGAAGAAGCCGGAGCGCGGTGCAGAGCGCTGCAAGCGGCCGCGGCGCCGGCTATAATCCGGCCGGGCCAGGGGGCCCTCTGAAACTTGGGGGCCCTAGGCAAATGCCTAGGCTGCCCCCCCTAACGCCAGCCCTGCTTATACCCACTTGCCGTGGAGACTCACTGTGCACCTAGTCACCCGACAGCGCTCTGGACATCTTTACCAGGTGAATACCATCAGTAAAAGGTAAAAGAGACTTTCTTCAGAGTGTGTGCGTTATTCCTCTCCATCCACAGCCTCCCTATAGACTGCCTTACTGCTTCTTACCCTGGCCTCAAGTCCCACTCCAAGCTGCCCCTTTACTCTACGTTGCCCCGGAGGCCCTGCTCCACCTGTAGGGAGCTTTACTACCCTTGCCACAATACCATCAACCTCCGGAGGACTGTGGCGGTGCTGGTGACCCATCACCAGGTACTACAGGTGGCGTCACATAACAATAACTCTTTTCCTTGTATATAACTCCTCTATTAAAGTGTCACCCAGGCTACGGGCTCAGGCACCGCCACCCGTCACATTCCCGTGAGAACATCCACCGAGCCCGATACCCGAGTACCCCAGGGCCTGGGGCTCGACACGTACACAGTGACTCCACCAGCAGAATAGTGAGTGCAGCTCTGGAGTATAATACAGGAGGTAACTCAGGATCAGTAATGTAATGTTTGAACACAGTGACTGCACCAGCAGAATAGTGAGTGCAGCTCTGGAGTATAATACAGGAGGTAACTCAGGGTCAGTAATGTAATGTATGTACACAGTGAGTGCACCAGCAGAATAGTGAGTGCAGCTCTGGGGTATAATACAGGAGGTAACTCAGGATCAGTAATGTAATGTATGTACACAGTGACTGCACCAGCAGAATAGTGAGTGCAGCTCTGGAGTATAATACAGGAGGTAACTCAGGATCAGTAATGTAATGTATGTACACAGTGACTGCACCAGCAGAATAGTGAGTGCAGCTCTGGAGTATAATACAGGAGGTAACTCAGGATCAGTAATGTAATGTATGCACACAGTGACTCCACCAGCAGAATAGTGAGTGCAGCTCTGGAGTATAATACAGAAGGTAACTCAGGATCAGTAATATAATGTATGTACACAGTGACTGCACCAGGAGAATAGTGAGTGCAGCTCTGGAGTATAATACAGGAGGTAACTCAGGATCAGTAATGCAATGTATGTACAGAGTGACTGCACCAGCAGAATAGTGAGTGCAGCTCTGGAGTATAATACAGGAGGTAACTCAGGATCAGTAATGTAATGTATGTACACAGTGACTGCACCAGCAGAATAGTGAGTGCAGCTCTGGAGTATAATACAGAAGGTAACTCAGGATCAGTAATGTAATGTATGTACACAGTGACTCCACCAGCAGAATAGTGAGTGCAGCTCTGGAGTATAATACAGAAGGTAACTCAGGATCAGTAATGTAATGTATTGTGAGGCACCGCCGGCATGATCCGCATGGCCGGGGTACATCACATGTAGGATCAGAGGATGATCCTGTGCACACTGGCCGGTTTTCCTGTGATAATAATACTGTGTGAACCAACCTGAACACAATGAGGTTTCATGAGACTAATGAGTGGCAGTGAGAGTGGGATGAGATCGAGGAGTCCATGAGGAATAGGATGTAATAAGTGAGTGCTGACAACCCGGAACACAGGGAGTTAACCTGAGCTGTGTGACAGGCTGATTAACAGCAGCTGAGGGGGTGTGTCCATGTGGGAGTGGCTGGCACGATAAGAGCCGGCCACCTGAGTGATTGAGAGATTGATCCTGGAGGCTGAGAGCCCATTCAGAGAGATTCTGGAAGCTGAGATTGATTGAGATGGAAGCTGAGACCAGCCAAGTGCAGAGCAGTCCAAGGCTCTGTGTGCATGACATGATGGGAGCATGCTAGCTCCATGCCGGTGCCGAGGTCCGTGGTCGTGTCCGCACCTAGAGGGGGAAGCCATGGTTGACCCGTGAACGCTAGACCGGGCGTGGGGTGAAACACGCCCGGGAAAGGAGCCTGTGGGGATGCCTGGTGGAACCTGTGACCCAGGTAGCGAGACCCGGATCCGTGCCCGGTAAGAAAGCAGTTCCCGAGCGATAGTGTGAACTGTGCACCTGGTGTGCGTAAATCATGTTAGGCGAGTATAGACCGCCTTTGGGACCGACTCAGTGGAGTCCGTTAAAGGTCCTGATGAACCGGAATGTATGTAGCCCGTGGAGGCAATTGTATGTAGTGTGCCAGGCGGGCATAGACCGCCTTTGGGTCCGAGTCAGAGTACTCAGTTAAGGGACCCGATGAACTATGTGTATGAGGGCGTAAGTAATGGCCCTGAATGAGAGATGATGACCGATGTAAGACCCATGTATAATCATGTGGAGAGACAGTGACCCAGCTGGTATGGATGATGTTGGAGGCGTTCCGTCCTTGGGACGAGAGGGAGGCTTGCCCTGCTGCTTGCAGAGGGTACCCGTCCCTCAACCACGACCTCTAATGGGGTGAGTGTGCCTGTGGTGCCAGAGACAGGGGTAAGAGGGCTCCAGTAGGTAACGGATGTAGAGGTTCCCGTGCCCTATGGTTTGCCAATCCCTGTAATGGGCCATTGAGGGGCCACAGTCCATGGATGTGGGCTGTGAGCAGGTGTGTGATCCATGGACGTTTGAATGATGGATCACATACGGTGTGTAAGGTCCCGGTCAGGCAGGATTCCTGACTAGGGGTGAATGTATATCATCATGCTGGGGGACTAAAGCCAGGCGGCAGGTACCGCCATTGGGACCCACAGGGCCCGTTGAGGCGTATGTAACGAAGGTCAGAAGCAGGGGTTAGAAGGGCTCCCGTACTGGGTAACGCGTGGTTAGGCCGGAGGCCGCAGCCACGGGTTACTAGGGTTTGCCAATCCCTGTTATGAACCCGGAAGGGTCATCATCGAAGTATATCAAATGTATTTATTATAAAGGTACTGTAAGATGTGTAAGTAGGCCGGAGGCCGTAGCCACCACGGGAGCTGTTAGTAGAGCTCCAATGGGGACAGAGATGGTTACAGGTCCCGGGTTACTATAAAACGTTATGTGCAATATAAGTGTTATGTGATGTTAAATGTAAATGTATGGTGTTTATGTAAAGTGTTGTTAATCAATGTGATATGTGTGAAACATGCTACCCGGGTTATGTGATTAATATGTGAAAATAAACGGGTAGACATTGGTTAACTTAAAAACACGTGTTCTTGTCGTTTTGCAAGCGGGTTCCCCGGTTGCTACCTCACAGTATGTACATAGTGACTGCACCAGCAGAATAGTGAGTGCAGCTCTGGAGTATAATACAGGAGGTATTGAGGCCTAGCCTGACATCCTGAGGTATGGAAATACAAGACACACACTGGTAGAACAGAGCTGGCCAAGTGCATGTCAAAAGGCATTTTGCTCAAATTGTCATGGCTGCATCTGGCTCAGTTCACACTTCAGATTCTGACACTCCACACTGAGGTTTCTCTCCTACTTGTGAGTTCCACAGTTTGACTTGGGCGTTGACCAGCTGTGTTCTTAGCAGTGATTGGGCAAGCAGACGTTAATCTCTGTATGACTCCTGGTTACCTCTTGGATCACATATTCTGGGAGACAAATCACAGTTGCTCCCTGCCTTTTTAATATGGTGGGATCTGGTCTCTGATGCTGAATAATAGTATTTGTGTTGCTAAAGCATACCAGTCCTTATCTTGGCATTCCAGTAATCTGGTATCAGTAGCTGTTTGTTAGGTGTTTGGTGAATAATTACTTGTTGTATTATTTACTCCTGCTTTTACTTTTCTCCCTTATTACTTACTAGCTGTAGTACCCGGCTACGCCCGGGTTAATAAATAACTGCTGTTAGCTACAACAAAATAGAATTTGAATATGTCATATTAATGACCTGTAGGAAAATAGAAGCTGAGCTGTGATTGATTGCTATAGGCAGCCTAATAAATCTCCAACCAACAGTAAACCCTCCCCCTGGCTGGGTAGTATATGTTACCTCACACATACACATAATAGACAGCTCATGTGACTGACATCTGCCTTAATTCCCTATATGGCACGTGTTGCACATTGGCTGTTTTTAATCAGATGTTTATGTTTGGAAAATAAAGATAGCACACGTATGAGGCGAGTTGTGTGAGGTGATTTGTGCACATCTGTGTCTGTCTGTGTGGTGTGTGTGTCCCTGGGGTGTGTATGTGTGTGTCCCTGTGGGATGGGGTCTGTGTGGTGTGTGTCTCTGTTGTGTGTGTCTCTTTGTGGTGTGTGTGTCCCTGTGGGGTAAGTGCATGTGCCCCTATAGGGTGTGTATGTGTGTGTGCCCCTGTGTGGGGGTCTGTCGTGTGTGTGTGTGTGTGTATCTGTGTTGTGTGTGTCTCTTTGTGGTGTGTGTGTGTGTCCCTGTGGGGTGAGTGCATGTGTCCCTATAGGGTGTGTATGTGTGTGTGTGTCCCTGTGGGGGAGTGTCTGTGTGGGGTGTGTGTGTCTCTGTGTTGTGTGTGTCCCTTTGTGGTGTGTGTCCCTGAGGGGTGAGGGCATGTGTCCTTATAGGGTGTGTATGTGTGTGTGTCCCTGTGGGGGGGTCTGTGTGGTGTGTGTGTCTCTTTGTGGTGTGTGTGTCCCTGTGGGGTAAGTGCATGTGCCCCTATAGGGTGTGTATGTGTGTGTGTCCCTGTGTGGGGGTCTGTGGTGTGTGTGTGTATCTGTGTTGTGTGTGTCTCTTTGTGGTGTGTGTGTGTGTGTCCCTGTGGGGTGAGTGCATGTGTCCCTATAGGACGTGTATGTGTGTGTGTGTGTCCCTGTGGGGGGGTGTCTGTGTGGGGTGTGTGTGTCTCTGTGTTGTGTGTGTCCCTTTGTGGTGTGTGTGTGTGTCCCTGAGGGGTGAGTGCATGTCTCCCTATAGGGTGTGTATGTGTGTGTGTCCCTGTGGGGGGTCTGTGTGGGGTGTGTGTGTCTCTGTGTTGTGTGTGTCCCTTTGTGGTGTGTGTGTGTCCCTGAGGGGTGAGTGCATGTCTCCCTATAGGGTGTGTATGTGTGTGTGTCCCTGTGGGGGGGTCTGTGTGGTGTGTGTCTCTTTGTGGTGTGTGTGTCCCTGTGGGGTGAGTGCATGTGTCCCTATAGGGTGGCCATGCGTGTGTGTCCCTGTGGGGGGGGGGGTCTGTGTGGTGTGTGTGTGTCTCTTTGTGGTGTGTGTGTGTCCCTGTGTGGTGAGTGCACGTGTCACTATAGAGTGTGTGTGTGTGTCCCCTTGGGGGTGTGTGTGTGTCTTTGTGGTGTGTGTTTGTTCGGGTGCGTGGTGAGTATCCAATGTTGGGGCTGCACCTTAGCGACTATACACTTGCTGTTACTCTTTGTGTGCGTGTGGTGTGTATACATGTCCCTGTGTGTGGTGAATATCTCATGTTGGGGCCCCACCTTAGTGACTATATGCTGGTATGTGCTGTTAGTCTTTGGCGCTATCATTAAGTCCCTCTCATTCACAACTGTCAACTGGTAACTGTCACTTTTTCCCTATTATGTAGATAGGGGCAAAATTGTTTGGGGAATTGGAATGCGCGGGGTTAAAATTTCGCCTCACAACATAGCCTGTGACGCTCCCGGGGTCCAGACGTGTGACTGTGCAAAATTTTGTCCCTATAGCTGACAGCTGTCGATTTTCCTCCCACACGTTTCCTTTCCCTTTTTTCCCATTATGTAGATAGGGGCAAAATTGTTTGGTGAACTGGAATGCGCAGGGTTAAAATTTCGCCTCACAACATAGCCTATGACGCTCCCGGGGTCCAGACGTGTGACTCTGCAAAATTTTGTGGCTGTAGCTGCGACGGTGTAGATGCCAATCCCGGATATACACACATACACACACATATACATACACACATTCAGCTTTATATATTAGATTGTATTCTCTTTGTGTTTGAGTGCTGTGAATTTATGTTTTGGTTCTCCCTGTCTCTCTTTGGGTAGGGTCACATTGAAAACATAAATTGCATTCACCGCATCCGGATCCGGATGCGGTGAATGCAATGCCGGTCGCACACAGTTTTTTTCAAAACTGTGTGCTGAATACCGCACTGCGGTCATCGGATGGCTCAGGATGTGTAATCCTGAGCCATCCGGTAACTGCAGAGTTTGCGGATCCCGGCTATTGCCGGGATCAGCAAACTTAATAAAGAGTTGAATAGCTGAGCTAAATGACTGTTTGAGGTCTGTAGGGGGGCTTAGACCCCCCTACAGACCGGCCGCCGACTTCTATAGTGTTCTTCTACAATTTCTCACTGTGCACGGGCTCCTCGGAGCCCGTGCATGTCACCCAAAGTTGCCCCTACCCCCCCGTATCACTATAGAGGGGTGCATACACCCCTCTATTACAATTATGCTTTAATTATGTGATATACACAATGAATTATCCAAATCGCAAAGTAAGTATATATTTACATGTGTCCGGAGGCAGAGTGAAGGGATTTCCATGGGCGGGGCTGTGTGCAGTAGCCTCCGCCCGCTCCTTCTTGATGGCCGCCCCCTCTGGCCGTAATCCAGTGTTGTGAGGGCGGGCACGTCGTTAAAGGGGCGTGGCTAACTAAGTGCCGCGGTTAGCCACGCCCCTTTAACGACGTGCCCGCCCTCACAACACTGGATTACGGCCAGAGGGGGCGGCCATCAAGAAGGAGCGGGCGGAGGCTACTGGACACAGCCCCGCCCATGGAAATCCCTTCACTCTGCCTCCGGACACATGTAAATATATACTTACTTTGCGATTTGGATAATTCATTGTGTATATCACATAATTAAAGCATAATTGTAATAGAGGGGTGTATGCACCCCTCTATAGTGATACGGGGGGGTAGGGGCAACTTTGGGTGACATGCACGGGCTCCGAGGAGCCCGTGCACAGTGAGAAATTGTAGAAGAACACTATAGAAGTCGGCGGCCGGTCTGTAGGGGGGTCTAAGCCCCCCTACAGACCTCAAACAGTCATTTAGCTCAGCTATTCAACTCTTTATTAAGTTTGCTGATCCCGGCAATAGCCGGGATCCGCAAACTCTGCAGTTACCGGATGGCTCAGGATTACACATCCTGAGCCATCCGGTTACCGCAGTGCCGTCCCTGGAAACGCTGCGAAAACTGCTGCCTGCATGATTTTTAACGCAGGCAGCAGTGCCGGATCCGGCCACCGGATGGCTTGTGAAGCCATCCGGTGTTTTGCATAGGCTCCTATGAGGAGCGTTTCCTGGTCCGGTTTTGAGCTTTTTGAAAGCTCAAAACCGGATCAGGATTTTGTAAAAAAAACGGAAATGTGACCCTAGCCTTTGTCAGTGGGTTCATTCACTTCTAACGCTGGTTTCACATTACGTTTTTTTTTTCCTGTCCGTGGGATACAACTTTTTGCAGGACCCCATGGACAAGAAAGGACACCATCGGAGGTGACCTCCAGCTGCTATTTCTGCATCCGGCGCCGTAATTATCACGGGTCCAGACACAGAAAAAACAGCTGAGGCGGCGGGGCACTTTCACTTCCGCAATGTATATTATACATTACGGAAGTGAAATTAAGTAAAAGCAAGGGTTAAAAATAAAAAAATATGTATTCTCACCTTTCCAGCGATCCCCCAACGCCTCCATCTAGCTCCCAGTGGCTTAAGGACCTGGCTGGGTGGGGCTACCCAATCAGCATCATCGGTCACATGACCAGTTACCGCGGTAACCGGTCATGTGACCCGATCAGCTTATCGGGTTGCCAAGCAACCCCAGGTCCTGTACTAGGAGCTAGATGCCGACATCAGGGGATCGCAGGACAGGTGATAATACATATTTTTTATTTTTAACTCTTGCTTTTACTTAATTTCACTTCCGCAATGTATATTATACATTGCAGAAGTGAAATTAGACGGCACACAGCAGTTTTAGTGTACTGAGACTAAAATCGGGTCTGAGAAAAGACAGGATTGTTTCTCGGACCCAATTTTAGTGTACTGAGCAAGCTCCATAGGCCCCCATGTTAATGGCCTCGGATCATGTCGGATATGATTGTGTCCGATTTAGTCTGCTGTGCCCACAATCGTAGCAGTCTCTGATTTTGGGGACAGCAAAAAATCGGACAGAATTGCATCTGATACAAATCGGATGCCATTACGGGCAATTCTGATGTGATCCGATGCCCATAGGAATACATTTTACAACGGACAGCCACGGATGGCAGAAAAACACAATGTGAAAGCATCCTAAGCTCTGGGGGAGAGGTAATCAGCACAAGACTTTATAGTAGCAGGATCAGCGTGAAGACTCAGGCCTCTCCTCAATCAGGACTACCCCTGAGGTATGGATAGTTCAGGGCTCCTTAGTTTGAGGGGCAGATCAGGTTCCCTGGTTTCCCTTTTCCCCAGAGTACTCCTGCAGTTCTAAAGGTCCGCAAACAGTGCATTCTTTCAGGACTTACCTAGCATTGCAAAAGGTGATGAAATTACTAAAGCAATCCTGAAAATTTGCACTGTTTTCAGACCTTGAGGTCACTGTGGAGGTAGCCAGGGGGAAAGAGGAATCTTCAAGCCAATTCACCACAACTGAGGCTCTCCCTGGACTCTCTTAGGTCCTGTGCACACAGTGTGTTGTTTGATGCTTTTTTCACACAGATTTCCAGAATCTGCATCAAAATCTGAATGTCTATCCTGAGGCTAGTAAAGTCTATTTCAGAACAGAAGTGTTGTGCTGTGCCCACGTTGCTTTTTTTTTATTTCCATGCACATGTGGTTCATATTTATTTTTTTCTGCCCCAAAATCTGCACCAAGTCTGCAAGGAAAAAAACCCATTGGCACAGCACTTCTGAATTCTCATAGAATTTGCAGGCTTAGGATAGACATGCAGACTCTCAAAATCTGCTTCAAAAAAAGCATCAAGAAATATGCCAGGGGCACAGTGGGATTCTCTGTTGCGTTATACCCACTGTGTAACCTAACACAACCTCAGAAAAGTCATGATGAGGATGTCTGCGGTTCATGAGTGGACCTGCAAGCATGCTGAGTGTGAAAATGGTGCTGAGATGGTTTCACACTGCAGTTTTTCCCTGTTCAAATTCGATCAGGTTTTGTGTGCCAAAATCATGAGTGCCTCCAAAACCCAGAACAAGTGTCAATCTTTGAATTATACTTTTTCTCTGCAAGTTTCACTCCTGGTTTTGGCACACAAAACCTGATGAACCCTGATCAGGGAAAAACTGCAGTGTGAAACCAGCCTAAGTAAGAGTGTAGAAAGCTAATGTCTGTGCCAAAACAGCGGGACTCTACTGTAAAATGGTTTGAGCCATGTTTGGCAGTTTTAGGGCCCCTTTTAAGGTGTTTACTAGGTCCTTGATTTTCCCCGGTGTTTCCCCTATCCATTGTTTTTACTGCGCCGTACGCCATTGATCTGTGTGCCACAGTATATGCACTGTATCCCGATGCTCCCAGTCCATGGTGTGGCATAATCACCAGCCCATACCCATTTTTTTTCTGAGTTTGCATGGCTCAAGCTACAGCGTTTGCGAACCTTACCTTCACAGATGAGGTCTCGTCACTACGATCCCAGTTGGAGCATCAGCTGCAGTAAATTTTGTTTGTTTTTTTAATTCAGTTCAAGTATTTGTGAACCCCAAATATCTCTCCCTGATCGTTTTGAGGGTAGGAGAGATACATTTTGGGTCTTCCAGGAGGCCTGTAGATCATATTTTTGGCTCCGGTCTCAGGGAGCAAGGAACAACATGTGGGGATTATTGTCTCCCTTCTCAAGTGGGATCCCCAGTTCTGGGCCTTCTTTCTACTGAATGATTCTCCATAATTGTGGTTGGTATATGAGTTTTTGTGGCTTTGGTCCTTGTCTATGCGGAGCCTGATGGCATCTCCCTGGCAGAGTCGAAACTCCATAAACCCCAGCAAAGGACACGGCCGGCTGAGGAGTACTATTTGGAGTTTCAGAGATGGGCCACACACACCCAATAGAATGACCTGGTTCTGAAGAGCCACTTCTAACATCTAGTATAGTAGGTTCCAGGATTCTATGGCTCAGTACTCTGCTCCGATGTGACTGAGAGCCACTGTGTCCCTTGCCATCAGGGTAAATCGATGCCTCAGGGAAAGATTCACCTCTGCCGCCACACTTTCTGCCCATGGAGGACATTCTCCAGTTGCCTGCTGGAGTACCTATGCAGTCGTGGGAGGTGTCCCTTTGAGTTCGCTCACCGGTTGTTTGCCGTTGGTCATGGGCATGCTTTTATTGTCTGTGTAAGGGCCACTTTACTGGGGCATCTCTATCTTTACACAGACCACCATCTAAGAAGCCATCTTCCCTAGGCCGTGAGGATGATGGCGCCCTGGGTGTATATATTTATTCCATTTTCCCTTCTGTTCCAGCTAATACTCATCCGAGACAAAGAAGGTATCCAGTTACCTCCTATCAGGACTGTGCTAGGTCTCTGGCTCCTCTTAAAAGTAGTAAGAGAGGAGTAGTTCACACTGGGGTCTCATTTCCTGAGAGGACAGTTCCCAATAAGCTTTCGTAAGAGGGGTGTTTTCCCAATTCACTCTCTAATAAACTGGTTGCCTTTAGTCGATGTGAGGAAGACAACCAGTATGTATACATTTCCTCTGTTCTCTCTTCTGTATAATGTAAACAAGGTGCAACCGGAGAGAGGGGACACAAATCATTCCTCTGGACAGATGGTTTATGGGTGAGCTCAGGAGCAGTGGTAGGGAGGGGTGGGCATCTCCCATGAACTTCCTGTCCCTGAGGGTGGTAATTGAAAGTCCCAGGATGATGTGTCGGCTGATCTGTATCCTTCAATGTGTTGCCATCACCTTTTAAATCCTTGAGTGGTAATAAACATAGAGGTCCAGACCTGAGTGTGAATGAGTATGTTTGGGTCTCCACTAATAACAGCAACTGAACGGGTCTGTCTGGAACTCTTGACATGAGGGCTATCGATCCATTTAGAGTAACGGCCATTATTAACCCTATGACATATCGTTTGAAGCTACCCCAGTACTAGATTTTCCGAAAGTATTTCACAAACTGTTGCCCATAAAATGTGCAGTGCCAGTGAACATCTAGTTGCATTTTTTAAATACCTTGAGGGTCAATTATTTAATGGTAAACTACTGTAGTTTATAGTTCAGCTTTTGGTGTTGTCTGGATGAGACCAGTCAAGAGAGTCCAGAGTCCCTTCATAGAGAAGGGGGTACTGTCACAAATCTGTGACAGGTTTGGGACCTGGGTCTCATTCTTGTATTGAGACTTCATATTAAATGTGTTTCTTTCCTTTGGCAGTGAAGGAATTAATGTCAGCTTCTGTTGCTAGAAAATGTTTATTACTGTAGTTCTCTTCCCAAGTGTGGCTACCTGTGATCACTTCTATCTCCATTATATAGTCACATGATCCATCATTCCTTGCTGGTGACTAAGCACCATTCCTGCCTAGGAACCTTAGATGAAGGTGCCACTCAGGAAAAGCTGACCGTGACCATTGCCAAGCCGTCTGCTGTCTATGAGTGTGGCAGATGGCGTGACGTTGTCTTGTTGTTTCCTTGTCTGTCTTTCCTTACCCTCTTATTGTCATTAGTGCAGCAGTTGGAACTAGTGCTCTCACCGGCCATCTCACTATTTAGGGTTAACATCAGGGCCAGCGAGAGACTAGGCATTCTGCTCAGTGACAGGGTGAAAGAAACCATCTAGGGACGGGAGTGAGATAAGGGTACGGGCGCAGGTGAGTGTAGGAAGTCTCTTTTCCCTCGTTCCCTACGAGTAGTGCCCTCCATTGTATTTTTCTTCCTGGTGTTTCCCCTGTCTGTTATTTTGCATAGTGCGCTGGACACTATTGGTCTGTAAGCCACTGCCACGCACTAAATCCGGACAGTCTTTGGCATGACAGGTACTAGCTCTGAAGCAAAATAATTTGTTGATTTTCTTAACAACAAGTCTTTTAATTTAAAATTAATTTGTTGTCAACAAAAAGCAGAAATTATCTAGATATCACTTTAAAGGGTACTGATAATCAAAATAATCGAACTTCTACAGTATTACAAAGATAGGGATTCAAATTCCATTTTACAGGCAACCTCCTGTTATCCATCGCACATTACTAAATATCTACTGCTAGGTGAACTGATCACAATAAAGAATAATTGTTCTAGACCGGCAACGTGACGTCACTGGAACCAGGAAGCGCCAGGCCGACATACAATGAACGAGCGCTATTTAAACATGGTATGCAGGCCACAATTTCTACTGTCTCCTCCCTAGGAAGCTGACATCTGAGCGATGGGAAAAACATGTTGGGGCTAAAATGGACCACACTATCTTTTCCTTTTGGGGACCCCTCCACTCTTGTGTTACCGGTGCATTGGGTTTGACTTAATATGGCTTGTTTATTGCATGGTGTGATGGATTATTTGTTTTATACCAGAGTGGGATATTAATTTTTCAAAAACCTCTGCATGATGTATTGTATTTATGTGAACATTTATGTGAATATATACAGTCTTGTGACTGATGCAATGTTGACGTTGGATGATATTTGACCTGTTGCATATCTCTACTGTCACAGACAAGATATTCTTTGATAGATGTTATAAACCATTGTTAATATGACACATTGTTTGACATAGATTTTATACTGTATCCACTGGTACAATCACCATAAGTGCAGTGAAACTACACTGTGTCTAAGTCACCCTCTTCCAATTGTGGGGTGGTCCCCATTGCTTTGTTCTATCTGTATCTTTTATCACAATTTTTGATAAATATTTAAAGAGGACCTGCCACCCCCTAGTACTTTGCAAACTGAATGCAGCACTGAATGCAGCGTATATGCTGCATTCAGGGAAGGTGTCCCCCATGTCTCTACCCCACCTGTAACCTGTGAAAAACACTTTAGAAAGTTTTCAGTTAAGAAATCCGGAGGGAGTGCACTTATCTTGCTCTCCTAGCTGCTCAGATGGTCCTCCCGCCCCCTACCTCTTTGTTCCGCCTCCTGGCTCTATGTTCCTCCTCCTGCCTATGTGTTCTGTCTCCTGCCTGTGAGGCCCCTTACTCGCCTGCGTGCCAGCGTCTCAATTCACATAGAAGGGGCCACACAGGCAGAAGGCAGAGCATATACGCTGCATTCAGTGCTGCATTCCGTTTCCAAAGCACCAGGGAGTGACAGGTCCTCTTTAACCTGCTGTCCTGTTTGATAAAAAATGACCGAATTTGAAATTTGATTTTTTTTTTTTTTAAATGTTCATTATGCGGTTCTGAAACTCGTGGTTAATTGACTTTTCCTCATTTGAGGGATTTTTTTCTATGGGTAGTTTTTTTGGTTTACTTTTTGCTCCACGTTTTTTTTTACAATTGTATTGTTCGATCAAAAATGACCGATAACCTTTTATACTAATCTGCAGCCATTTTTTTAGTAAAATAAAGCGGTTATAAACTCATTTTGGACTATATATTGCATCTACTATGGTACTATTTATCAATTTATCAATGTCCTTTTGTTCTGTTTAAATTTACACATACATACATTTTCAATTACGATGCTACAAATGGATTTGCTTCCAGTATCGCTGTATCTTATTTACCCTGCTGTTCATATAGAAATAGTTCAATTCCGTTGTCAACAGTAGTTTCTTATGGGGACATCACACACATCAATGTCGCCAGCGATCTCATCGCTGGTGACATTGAAGGCTGATCGCTAGTGAGCTGTCACACAGGCAGACTCACCAGCGATCAGTACCAGCGAGATCGCTGGTAACCATGTAAATAAGCGAGTAGCTAAGCGCCGTGTGGCGCTTAGTTACCCGCTGTTTACCATGGATGCCAGCTCCCAGCGCTTGCTGAGAGGCGCTGGGAGTTGGCTTCTCACTCGTTTCACGGTGTCACACGCAGCGATGCTGCGTGTCCACCGGGCGACCATCACCAGGTTTTAGAGCAGGTTCTAACACCTGCCGACCATCAACCAGCGAATTATCACTGGTTGATGCTCCCTGTCACACACGTCAATATTGCTGCAACATCATGTGCATCTGCGATATTGCACGCGATATTGATGCGTGTGACATCCCCATTACGTTCCCAAAAACACAAACAGGTCATTCTGATGAGCATGGTGCACCATGATAGTGCACGCAGTAATCGAGACAACAGAAAGCCGGACATGATTTTACATTACAATGCCACAAAAGGGGCTGTTGATACTCTAAATCAACTCATAGGCACTTACACCTGTAAACGCAAAACAAATCGGTGGACAATGGTTGTTTTTTACAACATTCTTGATCTGTCGACATACAATGGATTTGTGCTATAGCATGAAATAGACCAAAATTGGAACTAAAATAAACAATATAAAAGAAGAATTTTTATAGAGGAGTTAGCCCATACATCGAAGAAAGTAAAGTAACATCCAGAGATGATGGAGTGGCAGCCATTGCCAGAAGATCCAACACCATGCTAAAGAAAGTGAACTAACAGCTTCCACCAGCACTGCTATGATACCCATGGCCTCTACCAGCAAAGCAACCAGCATACAACTGAAACAATGGCCTTCTGTCCAACATCAAGTAATCACAAATCAAATGTGATATGTTGCAGTTGTGCAAAGCACTTATGCAAAAAAACATGTAAATTATATTTGTGAAAATGCAAACAGTAAATTTAGCACATTGAACCTTATTTGCCATTTCATGTAGAAAAAAACTAAACTTTTTATTTTTTTTTGTTCTTTTTTTAAAAAAAATCATATATTTATATACAGTTTATTGTTATTAGTAATGGCCGCTTTACACGTCCCAATATCGTTACGATATTGTATACAACTTCACGGGAGCGCGCACGTTTTTGGCGTTTGTCCAAGATCGCATAGGAAATGTTACACAGTGCGATATCGCCAGGCAACACAAGTACGATGTCGTACGCCCCTCTTACATAGTAACATAGTAACATAGTTTTTAAGGTTGAAGGAAGACTTTAAGTCCATCTAGTTCAACCCATAGCCTAACATGTTGATCCAGAGGAAGGCAAAAAAAAACCCCATGTGGCAACACTAAGCTCCACATTGGGGGAAAAAATTCCTTCCTGACTCCAGATACAGCAATCAGACTAATTCCCTGGATCAACGCCCTATCAAAGAATCTAGTATATATAACTGGTAATATTATAGTTTTCAAGAAAGGCATCCAGGCCCTTCTTAAATGTTAGTAGTGAGTCACTCATTACAACAGCATGTGGCAGAAAGTTCCATAGTCTCACTGCTCTTACAGTAAAGAATCCGCGTCTGTGATTATGATTAAACCTTCTTCCCTCCAGACGTAGAGGATGCCCCCTTGTCCCAGTCTCAGGCCTAAGAGTAAAGAGATCATTAGAAAGGTCTCTGTACTGCCCCCTCATATATTTATACATTATTATAAGATCACCCCTAAGCCTTCGTTTTTCCAAGCTAAATAACCCCAAGTTTAATAACCTGTCTTGGTATTGCAGACCCCTTAGTCCTCTAATAACTTTTGTCGCTCTTCTCTGGACCCGCTCTAGTTCAGCTATGTCTTTCTTATACACCGGAGACCAGAATTGTACACAGTATTCTAAGTGTGGTCGCACTAGTGACTTGTATAGAGGTAAAATTATGTTCTCCTCATGAGCATCTATGCCTCTTTTAATACATCCCATTATTTTATTTGCCTTTGCAGCAGCTGCCTGACACTGGCCACTAAATGTGAGTTTGTCATCTACCCATACACCCAGGTCTTTTTCAGTGACAGTTTTGCCCAGTGTTTTACAATTAAGCACATAATTATACCTTTTGTTTCCTCTGCCCAAGTGCATGACTTTACATTTATCCCCATTAAAGCGCATTTGCCATTTAGCAGCCCAAGCTTCTAGTTTACATAAATCCTCCTGTAATATAAAAGTGTCCTCCTCTGTATTGATTACCCTGCAGAGTTTAGTGTCATCTGCAAATATTGAGATTCTACTCTGTATGCCCCCTACAAGGTCATTAATAAAATATATTAAATAGAAGCGGGCCCAACACTGACCCCTGTGGTACCCCACTGTTAACTGTGACCCATTCTGAGTGTGTTCCATTAATAACCACCCTTTGTTTCCTATCACTAAGCCAGTTCTTAACCCACTTACACATATTTTCCCCTATCCCCATTGCCCTCATTTTATGTATCAACCTTTTGTGTGGCACCGTATCAAAAGCTTTTGAAAAGTCCATATACACCACATCCACTGCATTTCCTTGGTCCAGTCCAGAACTTACTTCTTCATAGAAGCTTATTAGATTAGTTTGACAGGAACGGTCCCT
This sequence comes from Allobates femoralis, assembly GCA_033576535.1. Taxonomy (NCBI): domain Eukaryota; kingdom Metazoa; phylum Chordata; class Amphibia; order Anura; family Aromobatidae; genus Allobates; species Allobates femoralis. The sequence goes on along the minus strand of JARQOC010000006.1, from coordinate 190,800,807 downwards.
CGTAAAACCATGTTGATAATGGGTCATGAGGTTATTTTTCTTCAGATACTCCAGTATAGCATCTCTTAGAAAACCCTCTAGGATTTTACCTAGGATTTTACCCACAGTAGAGGTTAAGCTTACTGGTGTCTGAGCAACTCAGGGAATGAGCAGTTAACATTGGAGTGAATAGGGGAAGTTGTGCTCCAAATCGTAGTAGCGCTGTCACACAGCACGATCATGTCAGAGCCTGCGCAATTCCCAAACGATATTGTTTTTGCATCGTTCTTGCGTCGCATTGCTCATTTACACGACACAACGCACGAACGATATCGGCGGCAATGGCCGAACCACGTGACTTTTTATCGTTGTTGGACAACGATATTGTGCCGTGTAAAGCGGCCATTAGAGTTTACAGTTATATAAAGAATATTTTTTAATGCGCAACATGCATAAATATTGCAATAAGGCCATGTAACATTTTGTGACACAAAAGAAATAAAAATTAAGTTTTTGATTTACTTTTTCATTTGTTTATGAAAAACCATCTTCACATACAGTACAATAAAGCAACAGGTATTCAAATTAAATACTTACGGTAATTTAGCTATAAATCAAGATTTTAATAGTTCCATTCAAAAATGACCAGAACATTACAGTAGACCCAAACAGAACAGCAGGGTTACTTAAACCATTTTAATTGCAGCATACTCTAGTTTTTCTCTTTTGTTTATAGATGGTATTGAAGGTAGAAGCAGAAAAAAACATGCATAGATTAAATCAACATGGATATGCGAAGTGGAATTTAATGAAAACAAAATCTATTGTGGACAAAACTGAGAAAGGATCTGTTATTACATAAAAAAACAGGAAACAAATGCATGTAACATAGGAAATATTATCTTTACTGCAGAATATTCTCCCCAATTTCTAAATAAAATAAGATATGTAGCCCGTAAAGCACCTACACTTGCTAACCTTCTTTCATCTAGCTACATCACTAGTCTGTAGGGCACTGTAGTTCATGACAACTGCCTCCTGATTGACAATCCCCCTGTTATGCTGTGCCCAATAGTAACTCTGTCCCTTACAATGGTCTCCTCCTACCACCCTCCTCCCTGTTCCTATGCCCGCCCTCAGAGCTTATAAAGCGGTGTTTCTGGCTGTTAGGTCTCTCTTCCGCATGGTGACCCAGGTCAAAATCGCTGCTGGAACAGATGGGTCCGCTGGAGCTGCTGTAAGGAAGAGGATCATTAGGGAATGAGCCTCCGGTTTCAGCATCCTTGGTTCCCTCCCTGTCGAGGCATGAATGCGGCAGTGCGGTGGGCAGGGATCATCTTAAACCTTCCCGCCTGCTGCAGCATGTAAGCCAGGGTATCTCTAGTGAATAAGAGCAGGCACAGACCCCTGCATGCACTCTGAGGTTGGAACAGCCATCCACCACATTTTAACTCCAGAGGTGATGCCTGTCAGTTAGAACGGGTAGTGCGGTGCAGCTGGGCAGCAGTGGGTCACGTATGGTGCACCTCCTGCTGTAGTTTTACACACACCCTGGCTGCACGAGAGGGACGTAAGTCAGGGCACAGCAGTTAGTATCACTGCAGGCTTTAAGTCTCACACACAATTCCTGCCCCCTCCCCAGAGGAGACAGCTTCATGGATACATGAGATAGTTGGGCAGACTGCCATGCAGGTACAGGTAGGTTCCGTTTTGGGCGCTTGGATCCTCCCATACAACGGCAGATAGTGACCCCTCACATAAGCAGTTAACCTAACCCCATTCCAATCTTCACAATATGAAGCCACCTCTGTAAGCCAGAGGGAGGCACTCTGCTCATCGGACCAGCACCCCTGCGGCAGTCTACTTCCTGCCCACCGAGGAATTATATGAGTGGGGACACAAGTTAGTGCAGCCAAACCACAGCCAGCTAGGGCCTCCTATCTACCTGACTTGCAGACCCTATTAGCTTCTGCAAGAGCTGGATCCCCGGCCCATGGTGGAACCCATGGGTGAGGTACCCGCTCTGCAAGGTATTTTCTCCTAGCATTACTCAGTAGTGAGAGGAGTTGTCGGACAAGGGAATTAGCGTTCATAGTAGCTCATGTAGTAGTCGTTACTACATGGCAGATGGATGCTCTCGGCATTCTTATTCTTTGCGTTGGTGTTCATTTTATTCATTTGCAGGGTTATCTGTGGCGGTTTGGGACTACAGCCCTTCTTTCGGCTACGCAGCTCTACCCGTGGCTATCGCTGGCTGAGGGTTAATCAAGGGCACTTGCCTTTCCTTCATCCATTGGTGGGTACTGTTGTGTTGGGGTTTGGAGAGGGGTGGAGCAGAATTCTGTAGCGCTTGATGCACGATAGGGTGTAGTAAATGAATCTATATGGAGAAATACGGTAATTGTGTTATGAATTTTAGCCAATTTTCTAATTTGCAGCGAACGCAGATTTTAAAAAAAAACCCTGTGAGCAATTTTAGAATTACAGTGTTGGCCAAAAGTATTGACACCCCTGCAATTCTGTCAGATAATACTCAGTTTCTTCCTGAAAATGATTGCAATCACAAATTCTTTGGTATTATTATCTTCATTTAATTTGCCTTAAATGAAAAAACAAAAAAGTGAATGAAGCAAAAAGCAAAACATTGATCATTTCACACAAAACTCCAAAAATGTGCCGGACAAAAGTATTGGCACCCTCAGCCTAATACTTGGTTGCACAACCTTTAGCCAAAATAACTGCGATCAACCGCTTCCGGTAACCATCAATGAGTTTCTTACAATGCTCGGCTGGAATTTTAGACCATTCTTCTTTGGCAAACTGCTCCAGGTCCCTGATATTTGAAGGGTGCCTTCTCCAAACTGCCATTTTTAGATCTCTCCACAGGTGTTCTTGTTCTGTTCCCACTTAAAGGCGATAAAGGCACGCTGGTTGTATAATGGGGTGAGAGTTCCTTCTTACCTTTGTACTTCCAATAAGAGGGGCAGACAGGACCCGGAGCAGCGTCTCAGATAAGCGTACACACGTTAGGATGAAAACAATGCTGGTTCATTCCATAGATGAATGATCCAAAACATGGCATTGAAGTCTTGTATGAAGCTTGTCTCTGCAGTCGCTACTTGTGGGTCAAAAACTTTGCTTCTCCAGCTCTATGAGAATGGAACTCTCTCCAGTAGAAAATGTCTCCTAATGACTGGGCAAAACAGGAAGAGACAAACAGCACGTGCAGGAGCCACACCCCCATAGGCTGGACAAGGAAAGGCAGAAAGAATTGAAAGGTCTAGCCAGCAGGTGGCAGCAGAGACAAGCATCAATATAACAGATTAAACTATAAAACAGGATTGAAACAGCACACTCCCCGTCTGGAATTCACTTTGGGGATTCCACTATTAGTCCATAACAATACCTAAAACGAAAGGCATGTTAAATACAACAATTCAAAATTCTAAAATCCAAAAATGAGGAAAAAAGAAAACGGCTAAAGTTCAGGTCCGGAAGCGTTCATCCCGTAGTGGCACTCTCTGCGTGCAACAGCAGAATGAGTTCGTGGATCGGCCTTGCAAAGGTCTTCGTCTCACCTTTCCTGAAGACCCTTAGCTCCACCTTCCGCACATTGCCGTCCTGGCTAGGTAGTGTCTTAGTAACAAGTCCCAGAGGCCAGTCAGTTCTTTCAGTGGTCTGATCTTTCATAAGGACCAGGTCTCCTTCCTTGATATTCGGCTTGGGATGTCGCCACTTCCTTCTTCCTTGAAGAACGGTGAGGTATTCCTTTCTCCATCGATTCCAGAAGTAGTCGGCCAAATATTGGACTCATTTCCAGTGTCTTTGGTAGGTGTTGGCGTGAGTGAAGTCTCCGCTGGGAATTACCGCGTTGTCAATTTTTTGAGTAAGAAGGATAGTGGGAGTCAGCATGGTTGGTACCTCTGGATCCATTGTCACGGGCACGAGGGGTCTCGAATTGATGATGGCTGAGACTTCGGCTAAAAGAGTGACTAGAGTCTCGTGCGTGAGTCTTGAGGAGTTAACGTCCTTTAGCATGGAGTTCAGGATGTTGCGTGAGATCCCGATCATCCTCTCCCAGGAGCCTCCCATGTGAGAACTGTGAGGAGAATTGAAGATCCAGGTGCAACCCTTGTCTGCTAGCTGGTCTTGGATTGGCTTGGTGTCGATGTTCAGCTCTCTACATGCACCGACGAAGTTGCTGCCACGGTCGGACCTCAGCTGCTTTACTGGTCCTCTAATGGCAAAGAACCTCCTTAAGGCATTGCTCAGGCAGGAAGTATCCATGGATTCTAACACCTCAATGTGAACGGCTCGAACACTCATGCAGGTGAATAGCACAGCCCACCGCTTATTGTCTGCTCGGCTGCTACGCGTTCTGCGTGAGGATACCATCCATGGTCCGAACACGTCTAGGCCCACGTAGGTGAAAGGTGGTTCCGTAGAAAGTTTGTCTGCAGGCAGATCAGCCATTTGTTGGCACAGTTGCCTTCCTCTCGTTTTGCGACAATGCACACAATCATGGAGTATTTGTGCTACACGTCTCTTCATTCCAATGATCCAAAGGCCTGCCGACCGTACGGCGCCCTCTGTGATCTGCCTGCCTTGGTGTTCAGTCCTTTCATGGTGATGTCGGATCAGCAAGACTGTAACGTGGTGTTTGTTGGGAATGATGAGAGGATTTTGTTCTGCGACTCCGAAACGAGCCTGATTTAAACGACCGCCGACTCTAAGTAAGCCAAAACTGTCCATAATCGGGTTTAGATTGGCGAGAGGGCTTCTTAGTGGAATCTGCTGTTTGTTGTGTAAACAGTTCCATTCGGTGGCGAATTCGCTCTGTTGGAGGTGGAGTATTATGAGGGACTCACCATGGGAGATGTCCTCAGCAGAAAGGGGTTTGTGGCACACATGCCAGCGATGACAGTCTCTGTTTTTTAGGTCTGTACGATAGCATCTGGCGATGTGCACTAACCTGGCGACAGTCCGGACGAGTCTTGTCCAGCTGGAGAAACGTTCAAAACGTTGGCAGCCGAGGTTGGAAGCTTCCTCTGCACTGGTGGCCAGGGTGTTGACTTCAGTTCGGACATCTGGATCGTTATCTGGATCTAGGATGCTGAAGTTTTCCTGGACAGCTTCCTCCGACTGTCTCAGCAGGAACTCTGGACCTTGGGTCCTTTTGAGCAAATCAATGGCTGCTTCCTCGGTGGGTAGTGATTTGAGCCCGTCATCTACGTAAAAGTCTTTTTCAACAAAGTCTCTCGCGTCTGTGCCATACTCGGACTCTCCCTCTGACGCGGTTCTTCGGAGACCATAGGTTGCGTGAAAGACTGATCTTCCTAAGTTGTCGGTACGCAGGGAAGAAGCGACGTCGGGTAGCTGTATTGAGTCTGGGGGCTTCTTCACTTCATGGTGATGAGGACATGGTCTTAGGCAGGTTGTGCGCCCATCTCCATGCACGTAGGTCCTGAAGGAGTCGATTTCTGATCGATCAACACACACATTTCCTATGACTACCCCTCCCAAGTCCAGTCTCTGGGCGTATGGTGCATAGTCAGGTCCGTTGCACTGTTGTCGCACCTTGTGTACCCTCAGGTTGTCTCTGCCGAGCAGGAGTAGAATCTCCGCGTTATTGTCTATAGGTGGAATAACGCTCGCGAGGTGTTTCAGGTGTGGTTGATGAAGTGCAGCTTCTGGGGTAGGAATTTCACTCCTGTGGCTGGGTATTTGGTCACATTCAACGAGCGTTGGTAGAGGTATTTCAGTCTTCCCATTGATAGGAGAAGCAATGAATCCCCGGGCTCTTCTGCCGTTAGTCTCTATGCGGCCTGAGCAGGTGTTCAAGGTGTAGGGTTCTGATGGTCCACTAATTCCGAAGGCTTCAAAGAATTTAGTTCCTGCCAGGGACCGGTTGCTTTGGTCGTCTATGATGGCATACACCTTCATCGCCTTTTCTGGGCGTCCCTCGGGATAAACCTTGATGAGGCATATTCGGGCACAACATTTCTCCATTCGGCCCTCTCCACATACCTCTGAGCGTGAGCAGGAAACAGTTGTGGCGGTGTCAGTCTGATTCTGTGGCTCCCCGCCATGACTTGGAGCGGGGCGGTGGTGACTGTAACCGGTGTGTCTCTAGCTAGCTGAGTAGGATGCATGGCTGAAATGTGCTTTTCGCTGTGGCACTCCCCACACTTGACTGTGGATTTACAGTCCTTGGCCATGTGCTCAAGTGATGCGCAGCATTTGAAGCAAATCCCAAGCTCAGTGAGGATCTTCTTGCGCTCCTGTAAGGTTTTGGATCTAAACCCCTTGCACTTGGTCAGTGAGTGTGGTTTTTTGTGGATGGGACATTCACGATTGAAAGACTTATCTCGTGGTCAGACAGTGTTCTGTTCGTCTGTGGGCATTGCGGGTGATGGTAGTTCGGTCTTTCTAACACTCACAGCTCTCTTAGTGTCTCTGCGTTTTTGTATAGCACTTTCATACCTTGATGCTGGAGTTGCTGCAGCTACCGAAGTGTTGGATTCTAGGAAGTCGAGGCTGGGGTCATTCCTCATCTGGGCCTGCTCGTCAATGAATCTGCAGAAGTGGATAAATGGGGGAAAGGTGACGTCGTTCACTCTTTTGTACCTTGAGACTGACGTTGCCCATTTCTCCTGCAGACTGTATGGCAGCTTCACCACGATTGGGTTTACTCCATGGGCTGAATCCAGATAGCACAGCCCGGACAGACGAGGGTCTCTTTTGGCGAGCTCCAGCTCCATGAGCAGATCACTTAGGTCTTGGAGCTTGTGGACTTCTTTAAGGTTGATCTTTGGGAAATCCTGCAGTCTCTTGAATAGGGCTTTCTCTATTGCTTCCGCGCTGCCAAAGGTGCGTTCCAGCCTTTGCCATGCGGCGGCGAGACCTGCTTCTGCTTGTCCTACATAGACGGTTCTGAGGCTCTTGATACGGCTTGAAGAGCTTGGGCCCAACCACTTGATCAGGAGGTCGAGTTCCTGTTCTTCGGTTAGGTTGAGATTGGCGATGGCTGCCTTGAAGGTTGCTTTCCAGGCCCTGTAGTTCTCTGCACGATCATCAAAATTCACAAGACTAGTACTGATTAGCTCTCTGCTCACCATGAACCTGGCAAACTCGGACATGTCCGACTTCTCACCACTTGTTGCCACGACGACTCGTGATGCCCCTGGGGCGTATGGGCCGCCTGGCGTGAATGGATGAGCTGTTTCCGGGTAGAATGATACTGCTGCAGGGTTGAGCTGTGGTTTAGCCCTTGAAGAATCTGATGAATACCGCTTGAGCTGTGAAGGTGGGCCAGGAAACGCTGGGTTGCCATCTTGTGGTGGTGACTGTGTTTGAGAGGGTATCTCTCGGCGACTGTCGTTAATTAGCTCGAGCGCCTTCGAGGGTACTGGCACCTTTAGAAGTATGTTGGGGGTTTTGGTGTTGTTGACTTTGGACGGTACTGTAAACCGGGGTCGCTACAGGTACCCGGTTTAGCACATAGTCTCTGGTGCGATCGACTGGATCATCCGTTTCCAGTGGTGGCGAGTTAGCTGGGTCAAGACCTTGGATCAATGCCTGCTCAAGTAGTCTTACTTTAGCTAGCGCGACCTCCTCTTCCATCTGTGACCGAAGGATCTGTATTCGAGCCTCCGCTTCTGCTTCGGTCCTTTTTGCTTCCATCTCCGCTTCCGCCCTTTTTGCTTCCATCTCCGCTTCCGCCCTTTTTGCTTCCATCTCCGCTTCCGCCCTTTTTGCCTCTGCCCTTGCTTCTGCCCTTTTTGCTTCCACCTCTGCTTCTGCCCTTTTTGCCTCTGCCCTTGCTTCTGTCCTTTTTTCTTCTGCTTCTCTCTCAGTGAAAGAACGTCTCACCCTGGATTCCTCTGCTATTATGCGGGCCTCTAGTATCCTGTCGCTCATGGTTGAACTTCTTGAGGATGATGACCTGGATGCCCGAGAGGAACGTTTAGATGAGCTCGATCGGTGTGATCTGGTTTCTTGCAGGTGAGAGATACGGTGTTCGGCCTTGTTTATGGCGTGTCGGACCTTGGCATCTCTCCCTTTGTCCGTCTCTAACGTCTTACTGAGGTCTGAAAGGGATTCATCAGAATTAAAGTCTTTTAGAAGGGCAATGTACCTTGTTGACAGTCTCTTGTATCCTTCATGGGCAGCGTTCAGCCGTTCCATAACAGACTGTAAGCTTGCGGCGTCGCCTGACGAGGGTTCAAGTCTCGACATGTAAGAGGCGACGCGTTCCCACTGTTCTTCCAGGCGTTCACTTAGCTCATCTTTCATAGCGTGATAGTTTTCAATTGCCTTTACCGTTGGTTTGTAAGAACGTTTTGGTCGGGTAACTTGGTCTGCTTGAGACGTGGGGTCTGCCTCCTGGGCTTCATCGTGGACGGTATCAGGTTGTATTTGCTCTGTTTCAGCAGTATGAGCCTGTCCGAGGTCCTTTTCGGCCATTTTGAATAAAGGTGTACTGTCTCTTTAAAAAACTCAACTTTTGAATAGGGGTCCGAAAATCGCTGTGCGGCTCTGCGGGAACTCCCGGATGGGATCCCCAAGGTGGCTTTGACGAAACTTGGGGTTCGCAGCTCGCCGATGTGCAGTAATGAGGTATAGTGTACTGCAGGCTTATGGAAGCGATGTGGCCAGAAGGAAACCGCAGGTGCATAAAAACAGTTCTTTATAACAGTACAGGCAGAGCTGATAGAAGATGTGGCAGGTGGGAGAGCTTCCTCCAGGCTTGTCCAGACGTGCACTGCTGCAGGCAGACAGATACACAAGGCTTGTTGCTGGGCAGATTAATGCACAGAGGGACAGGGCACATGGAGAACTATAGCTGGATGTTGGGCTGTAAGGCAGTTTTCTAGCTGGTAGGAGCTTTCAATCAGAGTTTTTGACTATTGTGGAGCTTTCAATCAAAGTTTTTGACTATTCGGAGCTTTTAAGTAAAGTTTTTGACTGTTCTGTTCCCACTTAAAGGCGATAAAGGCACGCTGGTTGTATAATGGGGTGAGAGTTCCTTCTTACCTTTGTACTTCCAATAAGAGGGGCAGACAGGACCCGGAGCAGCGTCTCAGATAAGCATACACACGTTAGGATGAAAACAATGCTGGTTTATTCCATAGATGAATGATCCAAAACATGGCATTGAAGTCTTGTATGAAGCTTGTCTCTGCAGTCGCTACTTGTGGGTCAAAAACTTTGCTTCTCCAGCTCTATGAGAATGGAACTCTCTCCAGTAGAAAATGTCTCCTAATGACTGGGCAAAACAGGAAGAGACAAACAGCACGTGCAGGAGCCACACCCCCATAGGCTGGACAAGGAAAGGCAGAAAGAATTGAAAGGTCTAGCCAGCAGGTGGCAGCAGAGACAAGCATCAATATAACAGATTAAACTATAAAACAGGATTGAAACAGCACAGTTCTATGGGATTTAGGTCTGGACTCATTGCTGGCCACCTTAGAAGTCTCCAGTGCTTTCTCTAAAACCATTTTCTAGTGCTTTTTGAAGTGTGTTTTGGGTCATTGTCCTGCTGGAAGACCCATGACCTCTGAGGGAGACCCAGCTTTCTCACACTGGGCCCTATATTATGCTTTAAAATTTGTTGGTAGTCTTCAGACTTCATAATGCCATGCACACGGTCAAGCAGTCCAGTGCCAGTGCAAAGCAACCCCAAAACATCAGGGAACCTCCGCCATGTTTGACTGTAGGGACCGTGTTCTTTTCTTTGAATGCCTCTTTTTTTCTCCTGTAAACTCTATGTTGATGCTTTTGCCCAAAAAGCTCTACTTTTGTCTCATCTGACCAGAGAACATTCTTCCAAAACGTTTTAGGCTTTCTTAGGTAAGTTTTGGCAAACTCCAGCCTGGCTTTTTTATGTCTCGGGGTAAGAAGTGGGGTCTTCCTGGGTCTCCTACCATACAGTCCCTTTTCATTCAGACACCGACGGATAGTACGGGTTGACACTGTTGTACCCTCGGACTGCAGGGCAGCTTGAACTTGTTTGGATGTTAGTCGAGGTTCTTTATCCACTATCCGCCACAGGTAAGTTACAGGTGCTGTTAATTACACAAATTAGAGAAGCATCACATGATTTTTCTAACAGTGCCATTATATTTGTCCACCCTCTTTTTTATGTTTGGTGTGGAATTAGATCCAATTTGGCTTTAGGATAATTCTTTTTGTGTTTTTTTCATTGAAGACAAATTAAATGAAGATAATAATACCAAAGAATTTGTGATTGCAATCATTTTCAGGAAGAAACTGAGTATTATCTAACAGAATTGCAGGGGTGTCAATACTTTTGGCCAACACTGTATCTAGTCAGATTAACCTGGATATATTTGCTAAAGAATGCCATTTTCCCTTTTTTACCCGCTATATTGCTGATTCATTACCGAGTATCTTTACAACACACCGGTTTCCAGAAGCGGACGGTGCAGTATGATTTTGAGGAGCTTTGTACTCATTGCTCCCGTTAATCCTCAAAAAATTTGCAAAGACCCTACTCCAGTGGGCGGGCTGATGATAAAAAAAAAAAGGAAAAAGGTGAGGGAGCAGCATTGTTGGACTGTTCACCCCCTCACCCTTCTTTTTTTTTTTGCAGTTACTGTTTTTTCCGACATGGGAAACCCTCTCTTTGTATGGTCTAAAATTTTAACTAATGAAAAGGGTTTGTTACCTTATAATCTTTAACCCATTCAGGACCGAGCCTCAGTTTGCAATTCTGACCAGTATCACTTTATGAGATAAATACTCTGGTATGCTTCAACATATCCCAGGGATTCCAAGATTGTTTTTCATCAGTTTCTAACCCATGACGGTTATAGCCATCATTGGTTATTAAGGGGTTAATAATATGGCCTGAGTTCCCAGAAGGTGCTCATATACACCCCTCCCCCTCCAAATTTAGCATAGGAAATCACAGGCTATTTGTCACCTTTCAATTTCGCCAGGTTCACCTGTTATTTGGGATCCACGAGGTCTTTGGTGTCATTGGCACCCCGGGTTGTGGTATCCCTTTATATGAAGTGCGGTTGTGTCCCTTGTTGGTCTTTCATCCTGCAAACCGAGCCGATTTTAAGTTCCTCGCATGTCTGGTATTGTGGCAGCAGAAGTTTCCCCACCCAAAAAAAAATAATTTAAAAATTATTATCTTTAAACAACGGGGATGACATAAGCTCCCACCATTTATTTTGGTTCCTGAGTGGGTCCTTGTTCGGTTACAATGTCAACCCTTTTTCTTTCGGCCCCTGTAAGAGTGAATTTAAAAATAAATAAATGCATAAATAGTTAGCATCCTGATTTAGAAGGTCGTTACAGTTCCGGAGCTGATTCTGCACCGGGGACGCAGCAAAGTATGGACACAATTTAGCTCCCAAAGGGCGTAATATGAACATGGCCCCGCTAGTACTTTTAAACGGACCGTGGCAGTGGTTTTCCTTGGGCACATTTGCGGATACCTAATGCTTTAGCCTTTGCGCGTTCATGTTTGCGGGTGCAGGCTATGCAACACCTAGCTTCTTCATTTCCAGTCATGAAACCTCTGAGATTTTAGTTGCGTTATGGTAACTTTAA
>JARQOC010000006.1:190735497-190784490 GCA_033576535.1 Allobates femoralis | reverse complement strand
GGAAATAAAATAGAAGAGCCATCATAACTATGGAGATGTATTGAATTCTATGGAGTTTTCACTTTACATGTTGCTAGGCAACCTCTGAGCAGAGCTGCTTGAAGGCTCTATCACAAGATTCCATGATGACATCACAGCTATTATGACATCATAGATCAGTCTCTACTTATACAGGGCACACAGGATTCCAGTTGTCATTCTTGGTTCTATAGTGGGTGACTGACAATTCTTGCAGTTTATTCACTATGGCTGAAAATCTTCTAGACAATCTTCAGGTACATGCACTGCTGGGGATTCTTATCAACAATCGCCCTGACATTGTGCAACTACCACCCGATGGCGTCCTGAGCTTCTCTCACCGGCTAGTGTTGGGATTAGTACAGGACTGCCTGACCAACTACCAACAAGGTCATCTAACCTCAAAGAATCTGACAGACTTATCTAAGAACATCAGGACAATTCTGCAGCAGGTAAATGGTGGACAATCCACACAAAACCTATTCATAATATATTAATTGAGTAAAGGGTAATCAGGCACTAAGCGGTACTGACAGTCAAGTCTGGGATGACTTCCCGTTAAGGCAAATTCCCCTTCGGTGGTGCACAGCCAAAGCACCAAGTCAATCAACAAACAATAGAAGAAGAGGCGGCACTCACCGAATTATTCCAGATGGTCTTTTATTCCTTAATTTTTTTTTATGCATTATGATAAAATGTATCAATTTGTGTCATCTACAGGTGCATCTCAATGAATTAGAATAACATCAAAACGTTAATTTATTTCAGTAATTCAATACAAAAAGCGAAACGCAAATATTATATAGAGTTATTACAAACAGAGTGATCTATTTCAAGTGTTTATTTCTGTTAATGTTGATGATTATGGCTTACAGCCCATGAAAACCCAAAGGTCTCAGAATATTAAAGTATGTATTGAATTACTGAAATAAATTAACTTTTTGATGATATTCTAGTTCATTGAGATCTCCTGTATTTTTCACCTTATTCTCACTGTTTCAGTGTTGGAGAGTGCACACGATGAAAGATGGAACTTTATGAGACAAAGCATTTAATGTTCATGATGTAGATGATTGATCACTTGGGTCACTTGGCATTAATTCTTCAATATTTGGCACAGTTTTTAATAGCAAACTCTGCAACCAAAGAGGTAAATGATCTATGGGAAAAAAGACACCTGAGGACTAATAATACAGGATATCTCCCATAATAGGACTATAGTATATCTAGAGTATCTTTAGGGCATTTGCACAATTGGCGTTTTTTCAGCCTTTTTCTTTTATCTTTGCCAATAATGCTGTGTTTAACAGTACCAGCTTAGTGATGAGCAGGGGCGTAACTACAACAGGTGCAGGGGTTGCAATAGTACCCGCACCGTGGAGACTAGGGGGTCCCAAAAGTTCCTTTGGCTTATAGAAAAAAACAATTGCTATTAAAGATTTAAATAATTGGGGGCCCCTTTGGAGCTTTTGAATCAGGGCCCATGAGCTTCAAGTTACGCCACTGATGGTGAGATTGAAATCTCATTCACACGCTGTTTTTTTTTTTTTTTTAAATTAAATCTGCATTATGTCAATTCTTTAAGATATTTTGCAGCATTTTTCATCCATTCAAATAAATGAAAAAGAACTATCAAAACACAGCAAAAATGCACATGTATGTAGTGTTTTCTCTGCCACCACTCTGGTTTTTGGAGTAGAAAATAATGCTGCAAAAATACAATATGTGAACATATCCTTATCCTGGTTGTGTTCTAATTGGAAATAAAATAGAAGAGCCATCATAACTATGGAGATGTATTGAATTCTATGGAGTTTTCACTTTACATGTTGCTAGGCAACCTCTGAGCAGAGCTGCTTGAAGGCTCTATCACAAGATTCCATGATGACATCACATCTATTATGACATCATAAATCAGTCTCTACTTATACAGGGCACACAGGATTCCAGTTGTCATTCTTGGTTCTATAGTGGGTGACTGACAATTCTTGCAGTTTATTCACTATGGCTGAAAATATTCTAGACAATCTGCAGGTACATGCACTGCTGGGATTCTTATCAACAATCGCCCCGACATTGTGCATCTACCACCCGATGGCGTCCTGAGCTTCTCTCACCGGCTGGTGTTGGGATTAGTACAGGACTGCCTGACCAACTACCAACAAGGTCATCTAACCTCAAAGAATCTGACAGACTTATCTAAGAACATCAGGACAATTCTGCAGCAGGCAAATGGTGGACAATCCACACAAAACCTATTCATAATATATTAATTGAGTAAAGGGTAATCAGGGCACTAAGCGGTACTGACAGTCAAGTCCAGGATGACTGCCCGTTAAGGCAAATTCCCCTTCGGTGGTGCACAGCCAAAGCACCAAGTCAATCAACAAACAATAGAAGAAGAAGCGGCACTCACCGAATTATTCCAGATGGTCTTTTATTCCGTAATTTTTTTTTATGCATTATGATAAAATGTATCAATTTGTGTCATCTACAGGTGCATCTCAATGAATTAGAATAACATCAAAACGTTAATTTATTTCAGTAATTCAATACAAAAAGCGAAACTCAAATATTATATAGAGTTATTACAAACAGAGTGATCTATTTCAAGTGTTTATTTCTGTTAATGTTGATGATTATGGCTTACAGCCCATGAAAACCCAAAGGTCTCAGAATATTAAAGTATGTATTGAATTACTGAAATAAATTACCTTTTTGATGATATTCTAATTCATTGAGATCACCTGTAATTTTCATCTTATTCTCACTGTTTCAGTGTTGGAGAGTCCACACGATGAAAGATGGAACTTTATGAGACAAAGCATTTAATGTTCATGATGTAGATGATTGATCACTTGGGTCACTAGTCATTAATTCTTCATTATTTGGCACAGTTGTTAATAGTAAACTCTGCAACCAAAGAGGTAAATGATCTATGGGGAAAAAAGACACCTGAGGACTAATAATACAGGATATCTCCCATAATAGGACTATAGTATATCTAGAGTATCTTTAGGGCATTTGCACAATTGGCGTTTTTTCAGCCTTTTTCTTTTATCTTTGCCAATAATGCTGTGTTTAACAGTACCAGCTTAGTGATGAGCAGGGGCGTAACTACAACAGGTGCAGGGGTTGCAATAGTACCCGCACCGTGGAGACTAGGGGGTCCCAAAAGTTCCTTTGGCTTATAGAAAAAAACAATTGCTATTAAAGATTTAAATAATTGGGGGCCCCTTTGGAGCTTTTGAATCAGGGCCCATGAGCTTCAAGTTACGCCACTGATGGTGAGATTGAAATCTCATTCACACGCTGTTTTTTTTTTTTTTTAAATTAAATCTGCATTATGTCAATTCTTTAAGATATTTTGCAGCATTTTTCATCCATTCAAATAAATGAAAAAGAAATATCAAAAACACAGCAAAAATGCACATGTATGTAGTGTTTTTTCTGCCACCACTCTGGTTTTTGGGGTAGAAAAAAATGCTGCAAAAATACAATATGTGAACATATCCTTATCCTGGTTGTGTTCTAATTGGAAATAAAATAGAAGAGCCATCATAACTATGGAGATGTATTGAATTCTATGGAGTTTTCACTTTACATGTTGCTAGGCAACCTCTGAGCAGAGCTGCTTGAAGGCTCTATCACAAGATTCCATGATGACATCACAGCTATTATGACATCATAAATCAGTCTCTACTTATACAGGGCACACAGGATTCCAGTTGTCATTCTTGGTTCTATAGTGGGTGACTGACAATTCTTGCAGTTTATTCACTATGGCTGAAAATCTTCTAGACAATCTTCAGGTACATGCACTGCTGGGGATTCTTATCAACAATCGCCCTGACATTGTGCAACTACCACCCGATGGCGTCCTGAGCTTCTCTCACCGGCTAGTGTTGGGATTAGTACAGGACTGCCTGACCAACTACCAACAAGGTCATCTAACCTCAAAGAATCTGACAGACTTATCTAAGAACATCAGGACAATTCTGCAGCAGGTAAATGGTGGACAATCCACACAAAACCTATTCATAATATATTAATTGAGTAAAGGGTAATCAGGGCACTAAGCGGTACTGACAGTCAAGTCTGGGATGACTTCCCGTTAAGGCAAATTCCCCTTCGGTGGTGCACAGCCAAAGCACCAAGTCAATCAACAAACAATAGAAGAAGAGGCGGCACTCACCGAATTATTCCAGATGGTCTTTTATTCCTTAATTTTTTTTTATGCATTATGATAAAATGTATCAATTTGTGTCATCTACAGGTGCATCTCAATGAATTAGAATAACATCAAAACGTTAATTTATTTCAGTAGTTCAATACAAAAAGCGAAACGCAAATATTATATAGAGTTATTACAAACAGAGTGATCTATTTCAAGTGTTTATTTCTGTTAATGTTGATGATTATGGCTTACAGCCCATGAAAACCCAAAGGTCTCAGAATATTAAAGTATGTATTGAATTACTGAAATAAATTAACTTTTTGATGATATTCTAGTTCATTGAGATCTCCTGTATTTTTCACCTTATTCTCACTGTTTCAGTGTTGGAGAGTGCACACGATGAAAGATGGAACTTTATGAGACAAAGCATTTAATGTTCATGATGTAGATGATTGATCACTTGGGTCACTTGGCATTAATTCTTCAATATTTGGCACAGTTTTTAATAGCAAACTCTGCAACCAAAGAGGTAAATGATCTATGGGGAAAAAAGACACCTGAGGACTAATAATACAGGATATCTCCCATAATAGGACCATAGTATATCTAAGGTATCTTTAGGGCATTTGCACAATTGGCGTTTTTTCAGCCTTTTTCTTTTATCTTTGGCAAAAATGCTGTGTTTAACAGTACCAGCTTAGTGATGAGCAGGGGTGTAACTACAACAGGTGCAGGGGTTGCAATAGTACCCGCACCGTGGAGACTAGGGGGTCCCAAAAGTTCCTTTGGCTTATAGAAAAAAACAATTGCTATTAAAGATTTAAATAATTGGGGTCCCTTTGGAGCTTTTTAATCAGGGCCCATGAGCTTTAAGTTACGCCACTGATGGTGAGATTGAAATCTCATTCACACGCTGTTTTTTTTTTTTTTTAAATTAAATCTGCATTATGTCAATTCTTTAAGATATTTTTGCAGCATTTTTCATCCATTCAAATAAATGAAAAATAAATATCAAAACACAGCAAAAATGCACATGTATGTAGTGTTTTTTCTGCCACCACTCTGGTTTTTGGGGTAGAAAAAATGCTGCAAAAATACAATATGTGAACATATCCTTATCCTGGTTGTGTTCTAATTGGAAATAAAATAGAAGAGCCATCATAACTATGGAGATGTATTGAATTCTATGGAGTTTTCACTTTACATGTTGCTAGGCAACCTCTGAGCAGAGCTGCTTGAAGGCTCTATCACAAGATTCCATGATGACATCACAGCTATTATGACATCATAGATCAGTCTCTACTTATACAGGGCACACAGGATTCCAGTTGTCATTCTTGGTTCTATAGTGGGTGACTGACAATTCTTGCAGTTTATTCACTATGGCTGAAAATCTTCTAGACAATCTTCAGGTACATGTACTGCTGGGGATTCTTATCAACAATTGCCCCGACATTGTGCATCTACCACCCGATGGCGTCTTGAGCTTCTCTCACTGGCTGGTGTTGGGATTAGTACAGGACTGCCTGACCAACTACCAACAAGGTCATCTAACCTCAAAGAATCTGACAGACTTATCTAAGAACATCAGGACAATTCTGCAGCAGGTAAATGGTGGACAATCCACACAAAACCTTTTCATAATATATTAATTGAGTAAAGGGTAATCAGAGCACTAAGCGGTACTGACAGTCAAGCCCGGGATGACTTCCCGTTAAGGCAAATTCCCCCTCGGTGGTGCACAGCCAAAGCACCAAGTCAATCAACAAACAATAGAAGAAGAGGCGGCACTCACCGAATTATTCCAGATGGTCTTTTATTCCTTAATTTTTTTTTATGCATTATGATAAAATGTATCAATTTGTGTCATGTACAGGTGCATCTCAATGAATTAGAATAACATCAAAACGTTAATATATTTCAGCAATTCAATACAAAAAGCGAAATGCAAATATTATATAGAGTTATTACAAACGGAGTGATCTATTTCAAGTGTTTATTTCTGTTAATGTTGATGATTATGGCTTACAGCCCATGAAAACCCAAAGGTCTCAGAATATTAAAGTATGTATTGAATTACTGAAATAAATTAACTTTTTGATGATATTCTAATTCATTGAGATCACCTGTATTTTTCATCTTGTTCTCACTGTTTCAGTGTTGGAGATTTCACACGATGAAAGATGGAACTTTATGAGACAAAGCATTTAATGTTCATGATGTAGATGATTGATCATTTGGGTCACTTGTCATTAATTCTTCAATATTTGGCACAGTTGTTAATAGTAAACTCTGCAACCAAAGAGGTAAATGATCTATAGGGAAAAAAGACACCTGACGACTAATAATACAGGATATCTCCCATAATAGGACTATAGTATATCTAGAGTATCTTTAGGGCATTTGCACAGTTGGCGTTTTTTCAGCCTTTTTCTTTTATCTTTGGCAAAAATGCTGTGTTTAACAGTACCAGCTTAGTGATGAGCAGGGGCGTAACTACAACAGGTGCAGGGGTTGCAATAGTACCCGCACCGTGGAGACTAGGGGTCCCGAAAGTTCCTTTGGTTTATTGAAAAAGACTATTGCTATTAAAGATTTAAATAATTGGGGGCCCCGTTGGAGCTTTTGAATCAGGGCCCATGAGCTTCAAGTTACGCCACTGATGGTGAGATTGAAATCTCATTCACACGCTGTTTTTTTTTTTTTTTAAATTAAATCTGCATTATGTCAATTCTTTAAGATATTTTGCAGCATTTTTCATCCATTCAAATAAATGAAAAAGAAATATCAAAACACAGCAAAAATGCACATGTATGTAGTGTTTTTTCTGCCACCACTCTGGTTTTTGGGGTAGAAAAAAATGCTGCAAAAATACAATATGTGAACATATCCTTATCCTGGTTGTGTTCTAATCTAATATATAAAGCTGAATGTGTGTATGTGTGTATGTGTGTATATCCGGGATTGGCATCTACACCGTCGTAAGAAGTGGGGTCTTCCTGGGTATCCTACCATACAGTCCCTTTTCATTCAGACGCCGACGGATAGTATGGGTTGACACTATTGTACCCTCGGACTGCAGGGCAGCTTGAACTTGTTTGGATGTTAGTCAAGGTTCTTTATCCACCATCCGCACAATCTTGCGTTGAAATCTCTCGTCAATTTTCCTTTTCCGTCCACATCTAGGGAAGTTATCCACAGTGCCATGGGCTTTAAACTTCTTGATGACACTGCGCATGGTAGACACAGGAACATTCAGGTCTTTGGAGATGGACTTGTAGCCTTGAGATTGCTCATGCTTCCTCACAATTTGGTTTCTGAAGTCCTCAGACAGTTCTTTGGTCTTCTTTCTTTTCTCCATGCTCAATGTGGTACACACAAGGACACAGGACAGAGGTTGAGTCAACTTTAATCCATGTCAACTGGCTGCAAGTGTGATTTAGTTATTGCCAACACCTGTTAGGTGCCACAGGTAAGTTACAGGTGCTGTTAATTACACAAATTAGAGAAGCATCACATGATTTTTCTAAGGGTGCCAATACTTTTGTCCACCCCTTTTTTATGTTTTGTGTGGAATTATATCCAATTTGGCTTTAGGACAATTCTTTTTGTGTTTTTTTTCATTGAAGACAAATTAAATGAAGATAATAATACCAAAGAATTTGTGATTGCTGTCATTTTCAGGAAGAAACTGAGTATTATCTGACAGAATTGCTAGGGGTGTCAATACTTTTGGCCATGACTGTACACCCAGTGATGAATACAGACCCTCCCCTGTACCGAGATCTCCTCATTATACACCCTGTGATGAATACAGACCCCCCTGTACAGTGAGAACCTCATTATACACCCTGTGATGAATACAGACCCTCCGCTGTACCGTGATTTCCTCATTATACACCATGTGATGAATACAGAACCCCCTGTACAGTGAGAACCTCATTATACACCCTGTGATGAATACAGACTTCCCCCCTGTACAGTGATCTCCTCATTATACACCCTCTGATGAATACAGACCCCCCTGTACAGTGATCTCCTCATTACATACCCTGTGATGAATACAGACCCTTCCCTGTACAGTGATCTCCTCATTATACACCCTGTGATGAATACAGACCCTCCCCTGTACAGTGATCTCATCATTATACACCCTGTGATTAATACAGACCCTCCCCTGTACAGTGAGAACCTCATTATACACCCTGTGATTAATACAGACCCTCCCCTGTACAGTGATCTCCTCATTATACACCCTCTGATGAATACAGACCCCCCTGTACAGTGATCTCCTCATTATATACCAGGTGATGAATACAGACCCTTCCTGTACAGTGATCTCCTCATTATACACCCTGTGATTAGTACAAACCCTCCCCTGTACAGTGATCTCCGCATTATACACCCTGTGATTAATACAGATCCCCCCTGTACAGTGAGAACCTCATTATACACCCTCTGATGAATACAGACTTCCCCCCCTGTACAGTGATCTCCTCATTATACACCCTGTGATGAATACAGACCCCCCTGTACAGTGATCTCCTCATTATATACCCTGTGATGAATACAGACCCTTCCCTGTACAGTGATCTCCTCATTATACACCCTGTGATGAATACAGACTTCCCCCCTGTACAGTGATCTCCTCATTATGTACCCTCTGATGAATACAGACCCCCCTGTACAGTGATCTCCTCATTACATACCCTGTGATGAATACAGACCCTTCCCTGTACAGTGATCTCCTCATTATACACCCTGTGATGAATACAGACCCTCCCCTGTACAGTGATCTCCTTATTATACACCCTGTGATTAATACAGACCCTCCCCTGTACAGTGAGAACCTCATTATACACCCTGTGATTAATACAGACCCTCCCCTGTACAGTGATCTCCTCATTATACACCCTCTGATGAATACAGACCCCCCTGTACAGTGATCTCCTCATTATATACCCTGTGATGAATACAGACCCTTCCCTGTACAGTGATCTCCTCATTATACACCCTGTGATGAATACAGACCCCCCCTGTACAGTGATCTCCTCATTATACACCCTGTGATTAGTACAAACCCTCCCCTGTACAGTGATCTCCGCATTATACACCCTGTGATTAATACAGACCCCCCCTGTACAGTGAGAACCTCATTATACACCCTCTGATGAATACAGACTTCCCCCCTGTACAGTGATCTCATTATACACCCTCTGATGAATACAGACCCCCCTGTACAGTGATCTCCTCATTACATACCCTGTGATGAATACAGACCCTTCCCTGTACAGTGATCTCCTCATTATACACCCTGTGATGAATACAGACCCTCCCCTGTACAGTTATCTCCTCATTATACACCCTGTGATTAATGCAAACCCTCCCCTGTACAGTGATCTCATCATTATACACCCTGTGATTAATACAGACCCTCCCCTGTACAGTGAGAACCTCATTATACACCCTGTGATTAATACAGACCCTCCCCTGTACAGTGATCTCCTCATTATACACCCTCTGATGAATACAGACCCCCCTGTACAGTGATCTCCTCATTATATACCAGGTGATGAATACAGACCCTTCCCTGTACAGTGATCTCCTCATTATACACCCTGTGATTAGTACAAACCCTCCCCTGTACAGTGATCTCCGCATTATACACCCTGTGATTAATACAGATCCCCCCTGTACAGTGAGAACCTCATTATACACCCTCTGATGAATACAGACTTCCCCCCCTGTACAGTGATCTCATTATACACCCTCTGATGAATACAGACCCCCCTGTACAGTGATCTCCTCATTACATACCCTGTGATGAATACAGACCCTTCCCTGTACAGTGATCTCCTCATTATACACCCTGTGATGAATACAGACCCTCCCCTGTACAGTTATCTCCTCATTATACACCCTGTGATTAATGCAAACCCTCCCCTGTACAGTGATCTCATCATTATACACCCTGTGATTAATACAGACCCTCCCCTGTACAGTGAGAACCTCATTATACACCCTGTGATTAATACAGACCCTCCCCTGTACAGTGATCTCCTCATTATACACCCTCTGATGAATACAGACCCCCCTGTACAGTGATCTCCTCATTATATACCAGGTGATGAATACAGACCCTTCCCTGTACAGTGATCTCCTCATTATACACCCTCTGATGAATACAGACCCCCCTGTACAGTGATCTCCTCATTATATACCCTGTGATGAATACAGATCCCCCCTGTACAGTGAGAACCTCATTATACACCCTCTGATGAATACAGACCCCCTGTACAGTGATCTCCTCATTATACACCCTGTGATTAGTACAAACCCTCCCCTGTACAGTGATCTCCGCATTATACACCCTGTGATTAATACAGACCCCCCCCTGTACAGTGAGAACCTCATTATACACCCTCTGATGAATACAGACTTCCCCCCTGTACAGTGATCTCATTATACACCCTCTGATGAATACAGACCCCCCTGTACAGTGATCTCCTCATTACATACCCTGTGATGAATACAGACCCTTCCCTGTACAGTGATCTCCTCATTATACACCCTGTGATGAATACAGACCCTCCCCTGTACAGTTATCTCCTCATTATACACCCTGTGATTAATGCAAACCCTCCCCTGTACAGTGATCTCCTCATTATACACCCTGTGATTAATACAGACCCTCCCCTGTACAGTGATCTCCTCATTATACACCCTGTGATACATGGGCCTACCCAGGATCAAAACTAGGGGGGGGCAAGCCATGGTCGTTCGTAAGTTCATATCCAGCCTGGTGCATTATGGGGGTTGATCACGTGTTCGGCCGGGCTCCATCACATGCGCAGTGAGTATATTGAAGCCGGGTCGAACACATGATCAGCCCCCATAATGCACCGGGCCGGATATGAAGTTCCGGCAGGCGCATCAGAGTTCCACAGGAGGCTGGAATTTCAAAAAGAGCTGACAGGTTCCCTTTAAAGGGAACCTGTCACCCCCTTTGGTCGTTCTAACCCCTGCCTACCACCTTATACATGATGTATTTGGGGCTTCTGTGACCACTCTATATGCCCAGCAGGCCCCCTGCATACCTCAAAAATTAACATTTTTAATATCTCCTGCGCGGTATGGAAATAAGCTGAAAATCGTCCAGGAGGATCTGCTCAATCTGGTCCTCGCTGCCCTCCTGGTTGAAATGCCTGCCTCCTTCCTGTGAAAACGCCACCCATCCTGTGTCCTTCACATTGCTCTCGCGCCTGCACAATGGCGCGGGTCTCCGTGCTCAATGCAAGCGCACCTGTGACCAAGGTTCGCGAGCACAAAACTACATCACCAGACCCACCAGAGGTACAGAAATACATCCATATACCCCCCTTTAGTGCAGAAACACGATGTCAAAACTCTCAGTACAGAAATACATTACCAGAACCCTCATCAGTGCAGAAAGACAGCATCAAAACCCTCCTCAGTACAGAAATACATCCATATAACCCCCATCAAAACAGAAGCACTATGTCAAAACCCTCATCAATACATCACCAGACCCACCAAAGGTACAGAAATACATAAATAGAACCTTCATCAGTAACACAAATCATCATCAGAACCACCATCAGTACTTGCTAAAACAATTGTAATGTCAGGTCAGACCCATACACATTTGTACTGCATGAACCTACAACTTCTACTACATCATTAGCAATGGTAAGGAGTACTGGGAGTTGTTGTTACCAGCTGTCAATAAAAGTATACAGGAACCACAGTACTTATGAGAATTAGTCATTATCACAAATAATCATTTACATCCAGGTACCTTATAGATGACCTTGTCTCTGATCGGGGTCGTCTTTTTCTTTTCTTCATCTTGTCTAGGCACCGTGATGACTTTTCACATCCGCAGTTCATCTCTGCAGACGTCCATCTTCTCCGATCCTCTGCAGCACATCCTGGCACAATACCCTTAAAAATAGCAGAATTGTCAAAATTCTCCTAAGTAAAAATATCTGCCCTACACTGTGCCCCAGAACAAATAATTGCTCCTCCTCACTGTTCCCTGCACATAATATGATTTAGGCTAGGGTCACATCTAAGTTTTTAGTTTTAAAACCTGATCCGGTTTTGAGCTTTCAAAAAGCTCAAAACCGGATCAAGAAACGCTCCTCATAGGAGCCAATGCTAAAAACTGGATTGCTTCCCAAGCAATCCGGTTTCCGTCTCCGGCTCTGCAGCCTGCGTGAAAAATCATGCAGGCTGCAGTTTTCGGAGCGGTTTAAGCATCCGCAGTCCAGTAACCGGATTGCTCAGGATGTGTAATCCTGAGCTGCTGCAGGGATGAGCAAACGGTTCTCTGTCTATTAAATCGATAAATTTAATAAACGATTGATTAATGTCTCTAGGGGGGGACTTAGTCCCCCTAGAGACCGTACACCCACTCAGGTGGGCTTATCCTGCAATGTACAAATGCGCCGTGCTCCTCATAGCTCCGCGCATGACCCCCCAAACTCCCCCCCACCCCGTATCTATATACCTGTCCCTGCACCCCTCTTTTCTAGCTTTCCCTTTTGCTGAATAAAACTAAGTATTAAAGTAGAGAATCCAGCTTATATTTACGTGTTGTGCCAGTTTCAGTTTGTAGCCATAGGCGGGGCTGTGTGCTGCTGCCTCCACCCACTTATTAATTATGCACGCCCCCTCTGGCCTTGCTTCAGTGTTGAGAGGCAGGCCGTGTCATGAAAGGGGCGGGGCTAAAATTGTGTCAAACATGTAGCCCCGCCCCTTTCAAGACGCCCCTTTTATACTCCAGAGCTGCACTCACTATTCTGCTGGTGCAGTCACTGTGTACATACATCACATTACTGATCCTGAGTTATCTCCTGTATTATACTCCAGAGCTGCACTCACTATACTGCTGGTGCAGTCACTGTGTACATATATTACATTACTGATCCTGAGT
The DNA here is from genome assembly GCA_033576535.1 of Allobates femoralis. Lineage (NCBI taxonomy): Eukaryota > Metazoa > Chordata > Amphibia > Anura > Aromobatidae > Allobates > Allobates femoralis. The sequence continues at coordinate 190,771,336 of JARQOC010000006.1, read as the reverse complement.
TACGTCCTGTATTATAATCCAGAGCTGCACTCACTATTCTGCTGGTGCAGTCACTGTTTACATACATTACATTACTGATCCTGAGTTACATCCTGTATTATACTCCAGAGCTGCATTCACTATTCTGCTGGTGCAGTCACTGTGTACATACATTACATTACTGATCCTGAGTTACCTCCTGTACTATACTCCAGAGCTGCAATCACTGTTCTGCTGGTTCAGTCACTGTGTACATATATTACATTACATTACTGATCCTGTATTATACTCCAGAGCTGCACTCACTATTCTGCATGAAGTTGACAATAATCACCCTCTTCTTTATGGCCTCTCTCAGCAGTTTTGTTCCTGATTCTTTTATGACATCCTGGAGTCAGATCTTTATTTACAGATCTTGCTCCCTCTCTCTTGATTCTTACTTGGAGTCCTGAGCTTTGGTTGACCGTTGTTTTTTGGGTGCCCCCTTCTTCCTCCTGAACCCCCCCCCACTCCCCCGGTACGGGGGCGACAGCTGTGGATTTCTTGGGAAAGCTAGGCTGCTGTGATCCTGGTGTAAGGGATGTTGTATCTACCTCATCTCCAGTGCCACCCTGCTCTTCTGTGCCCTCCTCTATGGCTGGATGTAGAATAAAGTGTAGACTTTCCCTACTAATATATTTTATAAATATATAATACAGTAAATAAAACATAAATGTATATGTAATTACTATATCTGGCCACTAGAGGGAGGGTGCTGTTCATTTACAGTCAGTCAGACGTGTAATTACAATATTTGGGCACTAGATGGCAGTTTATGTATAATCAGCCAGACTTGTAATTACTATGTATGACCACAAGAGGACGATGTTCATTTACAATCAGCCAGACGTGTCATTGCAAAATCTGATCACGAGATGGCACTGTTCATATCCCTACCAATAAATGTTTCAAATGTATAAAACAGTAAGAAAAACATAAATGTATATGTAATTACTATATCTGACCACTAGAGGGTGCTGTTCTTGTACAATTAGCCAAACTTGTAATTATTATGTATGACCACTAGAGGGTGATGTTCATTTACATTCCGCCAGACGTGTACCGTATATACTCGTGTATAAGCCGACCCGTGTATTAGCCGACCCCCCTACTTTTGCCTCAAAACCTGGGAAAACCTATTGACTCGTGTATAAGCCGAGGGTGGACCCCAGCACAAGTATACAGCCCCCAGCAGTGTGGTATACAGCAGCCTCCCAGTGGTAGTATACAGCAGCAGCCCAGTAGTATATACAGCAGCAGCCCCAGTGGTAGTATACAGCAGCCCCAGAGGTATATACAGCAGCCTCCCCAGTGGTAGTATACAAGCAGCAGCCCCAGTGGTATATACAGCAGCAGCCCCAGTGGTAGTATACAGCAGCCCCAGAGGTATATACAGCAGCCCCAGTGGTGGTATACAGCAGCAGCCCCAGTGGTATATACAGCAGCAGCCCCAGTGGTAGTATATAGCAGCCCCAGAGGTATATACAGCAGCCTCCCCAGTGGTACTATACAGCAGCAGCCCCAGTGGTATATACAGCAGCAGCCCCAGTGGTAGTATACAGCAGCCCCAGAGGTATATACAGCAGCCCCAGTGTATAAAAAAATAGAGAAACTCATTGACAAAATGTTCTGCCTCCATCTCATCACAGCAGCCCCAGTGGTAGTATACAGCAGCAGCCCCAGTGGTATATACAGCAGCAGCCCCAGTGGTAGTATACAGCAGCCCCAGAGGTATATACAGCAGCCCCAGTGGTAGTATACAGCAGCCCCAGTGGTATATACAGCAGCAGCCCCAGTGGTAGTATACAGCAGCCCCAGAGGTATATACAGCAGCCCCAGTGTATAAAAGAAAAGAGAAACTCATTGACAAAATGTTCTGTCTCCATCTCTTCAATGTTTAGTGGAGGTCACTCTGTGTGTGTTGTGGGGAAGGGTGGGGGCGCTGTTTTTTTGTGGTGACCACAATATATTTTTTTACTAGTTTGATGACTTACTACATACAACATATTGATTAGCTTCCTTATGCATTGTTCTGTGGAGTTGTGGTGCAAACAAAAACTTCACAATTCTAGCAGTTAAGACTTTTTTTTCTATTTTAATAGTCATAACAAATCATGTTAATTTTAGACTTAAGGTACCGTCACACACAAGTATATCGTTAACGATATCGTTGAAACGTCACGGATTTGTGATCGTTCAAACAATATCGCTCGGGTGTCGTTGCGTGCAAACGAACGATATAGGAAGGAAAAATCGTTGGATCGTTCCTCACAAAAATGATATCCTGACCTCAAAGCTATCGTTCATCGTCCAATTAACATTCTGTGAAGAAGCAACATCGTTCAGTGTGACACCTTTTTGAACGACATCGTTCATAATTCTCCTATTCCTCCTGCTTTGTTAAATTGTTCAAACAATCATCTCTACATCGCTGGCGCGTTGCCAAATGTCAGATCGTTAACGATATCGTTACCTGTGACAACACACTAACGATCTTGAAACGATCGCAGTCACGTGACCGCACTAACGATACCATTAAGGATATCCTTGTGTCTGACGGTACCTTTTTTTTTGGTAAATATAATTTTATTAAAGTTTTCATAAATCACAATATAAACATAGAAAATCCAGATAACAATATTTTTGGTAGGCAGAGAGAAAGGGAAAAGAATTGCATTCGCCTGTTGAGCCAAGTATCACATTAAAACATCGTCAAATAATAACTAGACGTATTTTTCCCTTCCCTCTCCGTTCTAATAACACAGTGAGATATTCTCCCTCTATCGCTATGGGAGAGAAATGTCGGTACCAGGTGTGGAATATCTTATCCTGGTTATTTTCCGACCATTTATTTATTCGGCTAACCATATATTGACACTCGTCCAGGGGGGTAGAAAGGTGAAGAAGAAAGAGGAATGATGAGAGTCAGAAGAAAGAAGGAAGGAAAGAAGACTGTAGGGGAGAGTGAAGAAAATGGAGTCTCAATCCTAAGGGTACAGCTCGCCACGTAGCCCCCCGAGGTAACTCCAGGGGAAAGTGAGGCACCGCATCCCAGGATATTCAGATAAAGAAGTCTCCAAAGTTAGGGGCATTTTTGAACAGGACCCATTCAGTCCAGGTAGTTACATATGTGTGTTGGGTCTGGGAAAAGTCCGCTGACAGTTCCTCGTATCTACGTATCTTTTCCACTTCCAAGTACCATTCTGAAATGGAAGGGGGCTCTCGTTCCTTCCAATGGCGGGGGATTACGCTGTGAGCCGCGGCTATGCAAAATCGGAGAACATCTTTCCTCTGTACCTTCCAAGAGCCAGGGAGCAGAGACAGAAGGGCCATGTCAGGATTGCCTACCAGGGTTTTTCTCATTACCATATTATAGTTACGGAATACCCTGACCCAGAAGTCCTGAATCAATGGGCAGCTCCACCATATATGTAACATTGTACCCCTCTCTTTTTCGCATCTCCAGCACAGTGGTGAGGTGTCTGGAGAGAATCTATGTATCTTGTCCGGGGTAAGGTACCACCTGTATCGCAACTTAAGGCTTTTTTCCATGGCATCGCATGAACCTGCTGTTTTGCGGGCCATGAGAAAGCTCTTTTCCCATTCCAGATCGGGTATTGTCCGTCCCAATTCCTCCTCCCATGCCTTCCGGTATCCCGTATTTATCTCGCTTATGGATCTAGACAATGTCTTATGGATTGCCGAAATCCCTTTCAATGGAGCCCCATCAGCCACAAAAATTTCTTCCATCGAGGAGAGTACCATTGTCGGGGTCTTTGGAATTACAAGAGATCTCGTAAAGGACCTCAATTGCAAATATTCCCACCATTTGAGTTTGATTTGTGGAGTAGCTGATTGGAGAGTCTCAAAGGAAGGGAGCTCGCCCCTTGTCAAGACCTGTCCTAATCTAATGTCGTCTGTTTCGGTCCAACCCAGAATAGTCTTATTAGCCATCCCTGGGGGAAAGGCCGGGTTGTGAAAAATTGGGGTCAAAGGGCTATCGTATTGGGTCTCTTTCAATTCTCTCCTCGCGATCTGCCAAGCTTTAAGTGTTTCAGATGTAAAATTAGGCAAAGGACCCATTGATTGCAAAGCCTCACGAGAAAGCCATTGCAAGCTGCGGAGGGGAACTGAGGTGCCCTCCTGCTCCACCCGTACCCACTGCTTGGAGTCTGATTTAAAGTGCCAATCTATAAGGCGAACCATGATGGCTGCCAAACAGTATCTGCGGATATCTGGAAGCCCTGTCCCCCCTTGCTCCTTAGGGGCTACCAGATTCCTCATGCTGACCCTTGCCCTTTTGCCATTCCAGATGAAGCGTAAAATCGCTGACCTGATGGTGCGAAAAAATGCTCTGTCAGGCCACACCGGGACTGCCTGAAAAATATAAAGGAATCTCGGGAGAATGTCCATTCCCACGACATGGATCCTTCCCAACCACGACAACCTCAGGGGCCTGTATTTCTCCAGTAGAGTCCCTACTTTATGTAGCATGGTTTGATGGTTCAACTGGAAGAGTTTGGATAAGTCGGCCGGAAGACTGACTCCCAAATACACCAGGCAATCCTTCTTCCAACGGAAGGGAAAATCCCGAGCAACCGCGGCGGCCTCAGCTGCTGGCAGAGAGATGTTCAGCGCCTCTGTCTTTGAGTAGTTGACTTTAAAATTACTTAGTCCACCAAAAATCTCAAATTCCCGCAACAAGGAGGGGAAAGTCACTAGAGGCTGAGCAACATAAACTAGTACATCATCTGCGAAAAGCGCAGTTTTATGATGAACATCCCCTACCACCAGCCCGTGAATGTCGCGACCGTCTCTTATGACCTTTGCCAGGTGTTCCATCACAATCACGTACAGCAGGGGGGAGAGGGGGCATCCCTGTCTCGTACCATTTTTAACATGAAATGTTCCTGATAGACCTCCGTTTATGCGGACCCTGGCCGAGGGACACGAGTAAAGGGAGGAAATCCCATTCATGAACCTGGCGCCCAATCCAACATGAATCAGGGCCTCTTTTAGGAGACGGTACCTTTAAACAGATCTGACTTCTGCACACATCTATAAAACACTTTTCTTTTGTATTGCTCCCTTATTGTCAGTGGCGTAACTAGAGTCTGATGAGCCACGGTGCGAAATTTAGACCTGCCCCCCCACCTCTCACACTCCGCACGTACATACGTTGGTCAGATGTATGGGCCCCGTGTATATATGTCCCTTATCCTGGTATATATGGTCTTCCCCTCCCACCACCATAGTCCTCCAATTATTATAATGCATCCCCATATTCCTCCATATATGACAATGTAAGGGAGGCGTGGCCTGCAGCTCCATGTAAGGCGCACTCTACAGGACCTCCTGTGCTTACATGAAAGCACAGTTTTAAGCCTTTATTAAGGCTTACTATCCCAAAACAAGCTACTGGACCGATTTATGAGCTAAAAGAGCACCCTTTGAACCATCCTTGAGCCTTCCTGGCTCTAGCTGAAACCCGGGGCTGAGAGGAGAAGACAGCCAACTCACCCCTCCGAGGCAGCCATTACCACGAGAGGAGTCGGTGTGGTGCTCTCAACCAGGACTACTCTGCACTATTTGGGAGTCTGACTAGACTGCACATAGAAGACTGCTGCCTCCTGAGTGCTGCTCCTGCACATTGGAGCGTAGGAAAGCCTTTCCCGCCGCCATCGCCACCTCCCCAGATAAGGTGAGCTCTTTGCAGGCTGCCTCCTGCTCCCTCCCTCATCGGAACACAGGATGGCCGCTTTTGCCGCCATCACCACTTCCCCAACTGAGGTGGGCCCCTCGCAAGCTGCCTCCTGCTCCCTCCATAGCTGGAGCACAAGAAAGCTGCTCCCGCTGCTAGCACTGTCCCTCCAGCTGGGCTGAGTTCTCTGAGGGCTGTTACCTGCCTCCTCCCGCGCCGGAGCGCAGGGCGGCTGCTCCGCCGCTATCGCTGTCCCTCCGGCCGGGCTCTCTGCGGGCTGCTTCCTGCCTCCTCCTGCGCCGGAGCACAGGAAAGCCGCTCCCGCCACCATCGCCGCTTTTTCCGCTGAGTTGAGTTCCCTGAGGGCTCCTTCCCACTTCCTCCCCCACCGGAGTGAAGGTCAGCTGCCCCGCAGATACTACGGCTGACACAGATCTTCACATTTACAGGTGAGCTGCCTCTGCCTTGCGGCTCCCGCACGGCAGGGTGCGGAGCGGTCTGACTGGCCGCTATTGTTGCTCTTCCCGCCAACTGCCTCCCCTGCAGCCTTCCTGCGATCTTAAGGCAATGAACACGGGCATTTAACCCTGAAACCTGTAATCACTCAATAACTATCTAACTCCTGGGTGTAAAAGGCTGCTGGGGAGCTATAGGGAAGCTGCTGGACTTGGGCACACTGCTGGCCCTAGGTAGAGGTGAGGGCGCCATTATTGCTTGTCCTAGCTGCAGAGACCCTTACTGATACCAGTTTATGGAGGCACACTCCTAAAAAGCAATATCCCTCAAAAGCTATAAATTGTGACTCTTGATCTCCACTTAGAGACTCATAGGCTTGAGAGGACCTGTGGATAAGGAGAGGGGAGGAAAGCTTCAAAATAACATTAAACTACTGCAGGCCCTCTATTAATCGATCAGAGCTGGGAAGAAGGGGGGCTGGCCTGGACATGGCGCCGAGAAGACGTGCTTGAGCTGAGCTCCCGCTTCCACCCGACCCAAGAGCACAACAATAGCAATCAACAGCCGTACCGCCGGACCTGAGAACGTCGGTGACTCCGCTTCCCATTAGCTACACCGGGACCCGGATATGATGCCTACAAAACAAACTATTACCAAGTTCCTCACAGCTCCTGGAGGTGCAGGCCGGCGCTCCACGCGCCCAACAATGGCGGCCGCTGCAGACGCTGCAGCGCTGAGCTCTCCCTCCTCTCCTCATCATCCCTCTGTGGACTCGGCGGCTGGTCGGGAGACCCGCAGTGGCAACGCGGGAAACAAGGACATTATGACTAAGGTACTCGGCGGGGGGGGGCCCGGGACAGGCGGCTCAGGAGCTGGCACATAAAAATAAGAAGCCCTCACAGCCCCAGACGAAAGCTGAAGCCCAGCAGAGGTCCACTGGCTCCCCCAAGGGACATTCATGTGGGGCCAGCAAGTCCCCTCCACATCCTAGAGACCCTATAATGTCCGACACTTCACAGCTGGCTGAGGACACTCAATCTGATATGGGAGACACAGCTACAATCTTTCTCTCACCCACTCTATCTGCCCCCATCAATACCAGGGAGTTACCCATATCTCCTGCCTCGCAGGATGTGAGAGCCCAGACCTCGGATCTGCAGGAAATATATGCACGCTTGCAATCAATCCCAACAAAAACAGATATGGAAGGATATATACTGAGGCTAGAGAACTCCTGTAAGGCAGAGATCAAATCCCTTGCAGATCATACTACCACACTCAAGAGCTCAGTCCAAGTAATAGAAAACGACATCTCTAATATCTCTTCCCAATTGCAGGAACATCAGCAACTATTAAACCAATACTCTAATACCTTCCAACTTATTTTTGACATGATGGAAGACTCTGAAAACCGTCATAGACGGAACAACATCAGGAAACGAGGTCTTCCGGAGTCAGTGGCCCCTCGAGATCTGATGTCAGCCCTCCAACGTATCTTCAATTCACTACTGGACAGGCCCTCAGATGACTATATTGAAATGGACAGAGCCCACAGATCTCTTGGTCCTAAAAATTCTGACCCATCCCGTCCTAGAGACGTTATATGCCGTATACATTTCTTTCAATTAAAAGAAGATATAATGCACAGGGCTAGAGAGTCAGAGTCCATCGACTTCAATGGGACGACTATACAGCTCCTTGCAGATCTATCACGACTTACTCTAGCGAAAAGAAGGGCACTGAGACCTTTGTTAGAGGTCTTACGAGACAAGAACATCACCTATTCATGGGGATACCCATTCCAGTTGCAAGTAAGAGGTGAAAGGGGAATGGCTACACTACGGACACCTGCTGACATACCAGAGTTCTGCAGAGAGTTGAATATCCCGACAGTGGAGATCCTGGACTGGCCGCAACCTGCCTTTTTCTTCAGGGGACCCAGGGGAGACTGGCGCCTCCGTCCCGAAGGAGAAAGGAAAAGGAGACGCGGTTCGGGGCGTCGGAATGCAACCTCTGACGATCATACTTGAAACTGGTTCCTCACCTTTGTTTGAGCTCCTTGAGGTTCGAGGTCACGCTTGATCGGTCATAAAGTGGCCTATTTTGGTCTGGCGGGTTACCTTTAAACGTATTTTTTCCTGTTTTTATAATTTCTGTATTGCGGATTGGTAAAGTTTTCTATCTTCATTTTGACATGTTAATATAGTCACCGAACTGTTATAATGATTATCCTATGTAAGGCTGTTAGCAACGGGTGGGGTTTTTAAGGTGACGGAGGCTTGTACCAGTCAGTCCCCACAATAGGGAGTGTCTTTGACACTATACTCAGAATTTTTTCTGATTAAGTTCTTTTCTTTGACACCCGGGCTTAGCGATCCCGAGGTCTTTTGGATAATTTCCAATACTACTTCTCTTATTCTTTTTTCTCCCTCTTTCCTCTTACCCAATTCTCTTCAGCTTCTGGTTTGTTCCGTCTTACTCTCCGCTACTACCCCGTCCCTCTCCACCTCTTTCCTGTACCCCTCATTCCCTTATCCTTAGCACTGCTACATTAATCAATCGGTCCTGATGGCGTCTCTAAAAATATACTCCTTGAACGTCAGAGGCTTTAATAGTCCGGAAAAACGATCGCAGATACTGTACCACATGCACAAGAGGCGTGCGCACATCCTGCTCTTACAGGAGACACACTTTCGAGCAGACCACGTTCCCGCTTTCAAAAACAGATTCTATACCCGCTGGTACCATAGTGCCAATCCAGATTCAAAATCCAAGGGAGTGAGTATAGCTCTTCATAAGTCCTTGGGGGCTGAGGTTTTAGATCATACAACAGATCCGCATGGCAGATTTTTGTTTATAAAGTTACGTATTGCAAATGAGACTTTCACCATTGCCAATGTTTATCTCCCTAATCAGGAACAAGCACGGACTTGCAGGACCTACCTTCAATTACTTTCCACTTTCGCAGATGGCTCAACAGTGCTCGGAGGTGATTTTAACCTTGTCCTTGATCATAATATGGACTCCTCATCAGGTAAGACCTCTGTACCGGCTTCCCGCCTGGAGGGCCTGAAAGTAAAATTAGTGGAATCTAGACTAGTAGATGTCTGGCGGCTGTCCCACCCAAGAGACAGGGATTATACTTATTATTCCCATGTACATAACACACATAGCAGAATAGATTTCTTCTTAATTAGCCACAAATTGTTATCCGCAGACCCGGTGTCCTGGATAGACCCCATGATATGGTCGGACCATTCTCCTATAGGCTTGTCCCTACATCTCCCAGGTTTATCCCCTACTGAATGGTCCTGGTCTCTTAACCCGAGCTTCTCCGGAGACAAGACTGCCGGTCAGCGATTCACACAGCGATCTCCGACTTTTTAAAAATACACGAACAAGACCCCACTGCATTACCGTTTCAGTGGGAAGCACTTAAAGGCGTAATTAGAGGAGTAATGATTCAGATGGGTTCTAGATTAAAGAGGGAGCGGACGACAGAGATCTCGAATCTAATAAATACCCTACAAAATCTGGAAGATCGTCATAAACGATCCAGAGACCCTAAAATACTAGCCGAAATCCTGAAGACCAGAACGACTTTGGGCTCCCTTCTTGACTCAGCATCGGCTAGACAGCGAGACCGAATGCGTAAATGCTTGTATGAGTTTGCAGATAAACCAAGCAAAGCTTTGGCTAGATTTTTGCATCCTCGCACCCCAGTCACATATGTACCTTCTATTCAGTCGAAATGAGGTGGTTTGATACACGACCCTGCAGGAATTGCGGATACTTTTAAAAATTACTACGATTCCCTTTCTGGGACGTACTATCCAGTCCCTGAGAACACGTATGAATGGCCACAGACACAATGTGAAAAATGGCTTCTTGAAACATAGTCTGTCCCGGCACTTGTGTTTGAAGCATAATAAACAATTCAATATAAAAGTTACACCAGTTGAGCAAATTCCGGAGAACTGCCCAAACCGCACTGAAAAATTAAATCGCAATGAATCTTATTGGATTTTTAAAATGGGTTCTCTACACCCGGACGGATTAAATGAGGTGATTGAGGGCATATAATATTAATCCTTCCTTGGATACTGTGTGTTTTCTCACAATTCTAATGAGCACTGTTTTTTTTTTGTTTTTGTTTTGTTTTTTTTTGTTTTTTTGTATGTGTATTTTAAATGTATTTCAGCCACATACAACAATTTTAAATTTGTTATATAACTATACTGAACATTTTATGCTATTTATGATCAAATTATATTTCACATTTTATCTGTCATAATCAAATTTTACTATGCTCTATATATACATGTAATGTGTTTTTTTTTTTTTTTTGGTTTTATCATTAGTATGTGCTTCTGAATATACCAAACTTGTATAGCAGCTATACAGCAGGTGTGTCAGTAACTAACCTTAGTGGTCCACACCCTATTTAGCATAATACTATTTCCTATAAAGCTATCCACAATTTTGGAATACTTTTAACAATATACCTGAGGAAGACATTTTATACTGTCGAAACGCGTTGTATGTGCTTTTCTTAAGAAATATTAAAAAACTCTTTATGAAATTACAAGAAGCTTTGGATCATAGACCTCTGGGAGCGCAAATAGCCTGGTAAAAAACTCTTTTACGATTCCCTTTACAACCTAAGAGGCCCACTAGCTGATATGTCGAAACCGGAATTCCAGAAACGAGTAGATAAATATATATCTGATACCCCACTCCCACCCATCCCTGCCGAAGAGGCCTCTGCTCTGGAATCTCCCTTTACCAGCCAAGAAATCATTGATACCATTAAGTCTCTCGCCAACGGAAAGAGCCCAGGACCTGATGGATTCCCAGCGAATTTTTATAAAACATTCGCCCCGACCTTAGCCCCATTCTTAACCTCCCTATTTAATACTGTCTCTGAAGACTGTCCGCTGACCCCTCAGACACTGGCCGCCACAATAACGGTCATCCCCAAGCCTGGCAAAGACCCTATGCTATGTTCCAATTATCGCCCTATCTCACTGATCAACGTAGACGTGAAAATCCTAGCAAAAACGATAGCCAGCAGACTGGGACCACAATTGCTGAGTTCCATCCATGGCGACCAAACAGGCTTCATACAGAGAAGGGAGACAAGAGACAACACTATTAAAACGCTACTGTTAACCTCTTTTATACGTAAGCAGAAGATCCCAGCATGTCTCTTGTCCATTGATGCGGAGAAAGCATTTGATCGCCTTGGATGGACATTCTTATTTACATCTCTAAAACAGTTGGGCTTGGGAGCGAACATCTTGGGGAAAATAGCTGCACTGTATAAGGGGCCCACGGCACGTTTGAGGGTTAATGGCACCCTTTCCACACCCTTTAAGATATCTAATGGAACACAGCAGGGTTGTCCCCTCTCGCCTTTGCTATACGTGATAGCCATGGAACACTTAGCAAATGCACTGAGGAAATCTCATGATATCAAAGGGTACGAATTGGTGACCAACATTATAAACTTTCCCTCTACGCGGACGACTTATTACTATATATCTCCAATCCCACAATAGCTTTCCCGGTACTAATCCAGGAGTTCCAGAAATTTGCAGAGGTCTCTAATTTCAAGGTAAACTACTCTAAGACAGAAGCTCTTAATATAACTCTCCCCGATGAAATGGTGCATAGACTTCGTCATCCTTTAACTTCAGATGGGAAGCAAAGGCTTTGAAATATCTCGGTACAAATATTTCTCGTGATTTCGACGATTTGTTTTCACTAAATTATATCCCACTATTAAATAGAACATTACAAGACTTAAAAAATTATAATAGAGCACAACTCTCATGGTTCAGTCGCATCAATGCGATTAAAATGGATGTACTTCCACGTTTTTTCTATCTATTCCAGACCATCCCATATTATGTCCCGGATCACTTTTTTCGGCGACTACACTCAGCTATACGTAGCTTTGTGTGGGGCACGAGAAAACCTCGCCTACGATTCTCTGTCCTCACTAGCTCAAAGTCAAGAGGGGGTTCGGGCCTACCTGACTTTCATCGATATTATAGATCGGTCCTCTTATCTAGAGTGGTGGACTGGAAATACAATCGAGTCCATAAACAATGGGTATCAATAGAGGATCTCCTTTCACCCCTCCCTCTTTACGTGCTCCCTTGGTTCACTCCTTCTCATAGGCCCTCATTATCAGATTTCTCACCTCTCACACAATCCTTTCTCAGGTTCTGGGACTCCCGTGGAGGCAGGTTGAAATTAATCAATCATCCTAGCAGCTTACGCCCTCTTTTTAATAATGCTGATTTTCCACCATCAATCGTCAGACGCAGTTTTCTCTGTTGGAAAGAGTCAGACAGGCCAACCATGGGCCAGGCTACATCTTTGCTCTCGGGCTTCTCCACGGTGGGGGCCATGCAGGGGGGCTTGGAGAGAGATTCTCTGTCTTGGATAGAGTTCTCCCAACTTAAATCTTACCTTACTTCTCTAAGAATAGAACCTCCCACTGCTCTGGAGCTTATTCTGAGTTCTACTGAGGGTCCACTCCATTCGGTATCTTTAATGTATAACATATTGACTGGGGTGGTCACAGTGGACCCGCCTCCCGATATAGAGGCCTGGCAGAGAGATTTACAGACCACCTTTTCCGCTTTGGATCTTCAAAAGATTTTCACCCTGACTCACAGGCTATCTGTGTCCTGTGCGTCACAGGAGAAAAATTACAAGATTCTAACCAGGTGGTACCGGTGTCCAGACTTTCTCCATAAGGTATACCCTGATGTATCGGAATTATGCTGGAGATGTGGGAGAGAGGTGGGAACGCCATTACATATTTGGTGGTCCTGTGAGCCCCTGCAACAATTTTGGCGGAAGGTCTTTGCAATATTTGGCTCTGTTACAGGAGTGTCTCGAGATCCATCACCTCAGGTAGCGCTCCTTTCCCTGATTCCGGGCTCTCTGGCAGTGACTAAAAATGGCCTATTCAGATTCTGTCTAATAGCAGCCAGAACAATAATCCCTAGACACTGGAGAACTGCGGAGACCCCGACAATCAGAGAGTGGATGGGAGAAATGAATAGGCTTGAACGCATGGAGTCTCTCATTGCTCAAGACTCGGATAAATGGGATAAACACCTGGGAACGTGGTGCGCTTGGCACCTCTTTATAGAGGGCCCGGATGTTTCCTCCTGGCTAGGAGATGATTGAACTGGTTCTAGGGTCCGAAGGCGTTTCCTGGGAGACTTGGCGGGATTGTTGCGCACGCCTCGTCTTCTCTCAAACGGACTCTTATCTATCAATTATGCAGCAGACCATTCCCTCATCCCTCCCTCTTCCACGCCTTTACCCATACTTCTTCACCCTTTCTCCCCCTCCCCCCTATATTCTCTATCTCTTGCTTCTTCTCACCTTTTCGTTTTCTTTTTATTCTTCTATATTGTTTTAAATAGTGGTTTGATGTAACTATATTACGAGCTATAGAGATTATACTTTCTCGAATTCATTAATAACCATAACTGTCTTATAATGATTGTTCATGTATTTCCTTCCTTAATAAATATATTTTGGAAAAAAGAAAAAAAAATAACATTAAACTCACATAAAAGGGTTGTCTCCCTCTGCCATCTACTGGTCACCCAGATTTATGCCAAAGTCTGATCTATCATTCAACCATAGTACCTCCAAAGGTGAAATAGTGGAGGAGAGAGGGGGATTTGACCTGGGACCCAGCTTCCAACAACTCCCTACTGTGATTTCATAGGTCCTCTAGACTCCCCTGCTGAAACTTTAAGTTAAACCAATCCAAGTTAATTTGTTGACTCTTTAGGAGGGCTGCTTTGGCGGACGTCCCTGTCCTAGTCTGAATTATCATCGATACCTGAGTTCTGCTACTTACATCTGGCAACTTCTCAAGAAGAGCTTCAATCAAGCAGGGCCGGCGGGCCTGCAGAGCGCTCGAGCTTCGTAGACAACGAATCTGATCTACCATCAACACTAGAGCTCTGCTGTACTCATCGGGCAAGATCTGAAGTAGAAGCACTTCAATCAAGCGAGGCCGGCAGGCCTACAACGCACCCGAGCTTCGCAGACAACGGAGTAAAGTGGGTACCTTTGCTCGCTGCTCTCCTTTCCTCCTTTCTGCCCTGTTGCTCCGTTTTCCTCTGTCCAGAGGCCTCTGGCTCTCTACCTCCACTTCTGACCTCTAGCTCTTTTACCCCTTACTTTTCCTCTACATTTTCTATCACTTTATGATCTCAACTATACCGACCTATAATTGACAACTTTAATAGTATTGCACTACTCGCTGCTTTAATACTTTGTGTTTCTCATACCTGAGTATCTCCCATATATCTAACGTATGTAAAATCCCTTTCTGACTGGGATCTGTGCACTCTGAACTCGGCTTGAAATAGCACGCTAAGTGTATATCTCGTAGGTCGAAGGGTTATAAGGAGGTATTTAGAAAATAAATCTGCTCAAATACTGGATCTCAGGCATATTTATAGAGACTCCATATCTCTTGAAGAGACCATGCCATCAAAAGCAAAATCTAATAATATCTCAAAATCTAGTAACCCTGACATTATTTTTTTTTTTTGAACCATGTTTTTATTGGGTTTTAAACATTATACCATTTCCAAAACATTAGGATAAGCATATCCAGCATTAATGTACGCAAAACATATAACGGTTTCTGAAGCTAACCATATACATCGAATTACAATTTCACATCAAAAGTCTCAAAACCCCCCCTCCCCACCCTGGAAATTTATCCATTACTCATTTTATGTCTTATGCTCTCTAAACAGTATGAATGTGATAGGGATATACCAAATCAATCTCATTTCAGTCTCTCAAACACCACACCTCAGTCTACCAAGCGTTCCTCCTAACTCTTCTTCTGCATACCACACCGACGAACGGAAGGGTAACATGAAATTAGTTATTTCACCATCTGAGAACTCTTTTTCAATGAAAACTCTCCATCTGGAGAAAAATTTCCTGGCTAGTTTACTCGGGTTGCGTAACACATCCAACGATTCAAGTGTCAGAGTGTGGCGCATCAGCATTTTGATCTGGTTTAGGTCTGGGGGTTTGTCGCTAAGCCAATGTTGGAGAAGGAGTCTCTTAGCTATTATTGCAATATAATGCCAAAGGATATGTGGGTGACTGTGGGCCCCAGAGTCCGTCTGATAATGGAATATCCAGCGTAACGGGTCTAAACCCTCCATAGTTCCACACATCTTTTTAGCCCAGACTAGCACCCTCTTCCAGTAATCTTGTGTGTCAGGGCAGGACCAAAGACCATGTTCCAGGTCCGTCATCTCAAGTTTGCACTTCGGGCAGTGAGTCAATCTTTGTTGGTTGGCTTGGGAAGGGGGAATATTAAAACCCTGGATGGTCCCATGCATAATTCTGAATTGGGAATCCCTCCATCTCTCGTTACTTATGTACCGTCTCATAGACCCCCATCCCTCTAAAATTTTCTGAGTGAGTTCGGGCTCTTTAATGTACTTTCGCCATTTCCTGAAAAACCCTCTCCTCTTTTGCGGGCGTAGAGCTTGTTGCATTTTGGCATATAATGAAGTTATGGATACATCACCTTCATTTATAGTTAGTATTTCGGACCATAGATTATTATCAACCTCTCCAGAGAGGTCCCGCAGGTGTGAGAGGAGATGGTGGTCCAACTGACGGTATTGTATTGCTTGGAATTGGGGTAAGTCATAAGCAGTCAGTTCTTCCTTCTCCGTCATCCACCTCCGCCCATCAAAATTTATAAGGTCTTCTAATGTATTGACGCCTTTTTCTTTCCAAGTTTTAAAAAGAGAGTTTTCACGGCCTAACCTAAAGGCTGGGCATCTCCACGGATTAAGTCGTTTGGAGATTTTCCATGCCAGTTGAAGTTTTTTCCTGACCTCTCTCCACGTTATGATGGTATCTCTGTATATTACTGTATTTTTCAAAGTGGCCGGAAGGCAGGACAACGGAGAATGTAACAAAGCAGACAAATCCCATGGCTTAGCCCACTTTCCCTCTAGTTCTAAATCCGAAAACTTACTTGTTCCTTTAACCCAGTCCAATACATTACGTAAGATGCATGCTAAGTTATATCCCCTAACATCTGGGAGCTGCAGTCCCCCCTCCTGCTTAGGCTGTACTAGGGTCCTAAAGGCTAGCCTAGATCTCATACCTCTCCATAGAAATTTGGTGAAGGCTTTGTTAATTCTTATAATGTCAGTATGCTTCATTAGCATAGGTATAGTCTGGAGTGGATAGAGTAATTTTGAAAAGCTCATCATTTTAAGTAGATGGCAGCGTCCCATCAGAGACAGCGGCAACCCTTCCCATCTTGCCAATTCTTGCTCTATCTTCGTAATGATCGGTAAGAAGTTGAGTCTATATGTTAGCCCACTGGATCTGGCCAAGTGTATTCCCAGATATTTGAGACTAATTTTCGCTATTGGTATTCCGCAGAAGTTTTCTCCCTTCCGCTCTCCATTTTCTTGATGTATGAAGAGGATTTCACATTTGTCTTTGTTAAGGGAGAAACCCGAATATCTGCCCCACTTCTCAATGTCTGCCAATATACCTGGAAGGTCTCTTTCAGGGTTCTGAACATATAGGATGATATCATCAGCAAAAAGTGAAAGCTTAATTTCAGCATCCCCTACCTTAAAACCTTCATAGTCGTTATGACGTTCCAGGTACAGTGCCAGAGGTTCTATGGCCAGGTTAAAAAGAAGGGGCGATAGTGGGCATCCTTGCCTCGTTCCTTTATGGAGAGCAAAGGAATCTGACAGAAAACCCGGAGTATTGATACACGCTTTGGGGTTACTATATAGTGCACTAATGTACTGCCGAAAGGGGCCTAGTATACCTATGGAATCGAGCACTTTACCCAGCCATGACCATCTGACATTGTCGAATGGTTTTTCAGCGTCAAGAGTGATCATGGCTGGGTTATCACCTTTCATCTTCGTTTTCCGTCCCATAACATCCAGCATAAGCATTGCTTTTCTGATATTTGTAGTTGTTGACCTCCCCTTAACAAAGCCCGCTTGATGTGGGGGTATTAGTTTGGGTAGGACCACCGCCAATCTGTCAGCCAGAATTTTGGAGAGGAGCTTCAAATCTTGATTTATTAGAGAAATCGGTCTATAATTTGCTGGATCTGTAGGCGTCTTTCCTGGTTTTGGTATCAGTTTGATATAAGCCAAATTCATTCTCTCAGGTATAGGTGCCCCACACAAAATTGCATTATATAGGTCACACAACACCGGAGAGATCTGCTCCCTCAAGGTCTTGAAAAAGGCACCATTATAGCCGTCTGGTCCGGGCGCTTTACCCGTATTTAAACGTCTTATAGCCATCTCAATTTCGTCAATTGTGACTGGGCTGTTAAGAAATTGAGAGTCTTCTTGGGAAACAGTTGGCAGTGTAATCTCACCCAACCAGGCATGGCCATCTGAGTCATCAGTATTGGTCTCCGCATAGAGAGAAGCATAATATCTGCCCAGTACTCGGGAAATACCCTTAGGATCATGGCAAGTGTTGCCGTTCGTATCCACTATCTCTTGTATAGGGGAGGGCTTATGTCTACCCTTGGCTAGTCTTGCTAATAAGCGCCCCGCTTTATCCCCATATTTCTGGAGATCTAATTCCAATCGGTTTTTATAAATGTCTTCCCGTTTTCCCGCCCAAATATCAAAATCTCTCTTTGCCCGTATCCACTTCTCTCTATCAGGAGCCGCCATTGTGGACTGATAACGTGTATATGCAACTCTTACTTCCCGACTGGTCTGAACAAATTTGTCTTTGATTTGACGTTTAATCCTCATGCTATATGCCATAATATGCCCTCGCAGCACCGTTTTCGCTGTCTCCCAGTATAAAGCTGGATCAGATCTATGTTCCCGATTGTCAGAAGAGAAATTCGACCACCATTCGCCCAGTAGTTTAGTAAAGTTTTCCTCTCTGACAAACGTGTCGGGGAATCTCCATAAATAATTGGAGCCCTTTACAAATTTATCCCTGGTCTCTAACACCATCGGGCTATGGTCCGAGATCAGCATGTCCTCGATTTTAATATCTGTCATTTGTTGGATTATCGTGGGGGATACAAAGAACATATCTAATCTGGACCACGACCCATGGGGGTGCGAGAAGTGGGTAAATTCTCTACCCAGTGGGTTCATTACTCTCCATGAATCTAATAGCCCAGCTCCCTTCATTAAACTTTCCAAAACACTGCAGTCCTTTGCTCTAACCCCTGCCTGTCTTCTCAACTGAATTTGGGATGTAGTGCGTCTATCTTCTTCCTCCTTCATGACCGTGTTAAAATCTCCCCCAATTATTCTATTATTTCCATTGTCTAGGAGCAATGTATTTTGTAATTGTTGG
The DNA here is from genome assembly GCA_033576535.1 of Allobates femoralis. Classification (NCBI taxonomy): domain Eukaryota; kingdom Metazoa; phylum Chordata; class Amphibia; order Anura; family Aromobatidae; genus Allobates; species Allobates femoralis. The sequence continues at coordinate 190,752,756 of JARQOC010000006.1, read as the reverse complement.
AAGAAGGGTTTCTGCTTCCCGTTTGGGGCATATATATTGTAAACAGTAAAGGTGTCATTTTGAATTTGTAACGTTAATTGTATTAATCTACCCTCTTTATCTTTTGAAGTGGATAATAGTGAGTGAGCCAGTGACCTATGTATCAATATTAAAACTCCCGCCTTCTTTCCTACTGCTCCCGAACCATAAACCTCGCCTACCCATAGCTTTTTGAGTCGGAAAAAGTCTTCCTCGGCCAAGTGGGTCTCCTGGAGGAGAGCTATATCTACATGGAGCCTCTTGAGGTGGCGCAAGATCATCATGCGCTTCGCTGGGGAGCGCAGACCCTTAACATTCCAGGAGGCCCACCTAACCATCAGAAGCCTCCCCACATAGGGCCCAAAATTTCTTCATAGTGAATATTGAAAAGTAGTTGTTATCGCCTGGTGCGAATGTGAATGAGGTGTGGCAGACATTGATGTTGTAGCTTACTTGAGACTCATTTTCAAGGATAATTTCCGTTTTTTCCCCCTCATTCTTCCTATTTTCCCATCCCCAAATCACTCCAACACCTTTCATCAAAAAGTCGGTGACTTCGCTTACGTCCTCCAGTGCAACCCACATAGAGACCTCCACCCCGCCCCAGCCCCCGCCAACTCTAATAACAATTAATAAGGAAGCATCATAACTCCAACATGCTGCCCAAATAAAACATCAATCATCAGCTGACAACCATCCTTTGTAGAATATGTAAACACATTGCCCAAGGGCCATGTCTCTAGGGTACATCTAATAAAGATCCCACTTCCCACATTCCCTCTCACGTCCTCTGTAATCATGGGTATCCAAATGGCTTTTATAAACGTTCGAGTAGAACCAACCCTAGAGTAGCCATGATCGGACATCCACACCAAAGTTCAGTGCTGAGTTAGGGTTTCTTAAGTTCGTATGCGTCACTGCAGCAATGTTCCTGTATGAAAATCCTAGTTAAAGAGAAAGAAGAGAGAGAGAGAGAAAGGGAAAAAAAAAAAAAAAAAAAAAAAAAAAGGGGGGGGGGGGGGAGGAGAAGGGGGGGGGGGGGTGACAATATATTTCTCTCTATCTTGTAGTGCAGTGCAGCCAGAACAGTTTTCCTCTTCCTTCAGAACAACCGCTGCAAATCCGCCAAATCCAGCCCTCGGTGGGTTTCGTCCTTTTTAAATGTTTCCCATATCATTTCTTTCTTTGCCATCTATTTCCGGATTGTCTCTGTTGTTTCGGATTACCCGGCGTTGCTCCCTTTTGCGCCCCATCATCCAATAGGGAGTATGACCTGAGTCTATATGATCTCGCAGGGGTTCCTTCTGTTTCAGTATCTGAGTCTAGCGCAGGCGTAGGTTTCACAGGTGATCTCTTACTAGTACGGGGTGGTGACTCGGATCTTCTTGGAGAGGCCATATTGTCCCTTACAGCAGCCATTGCCTCCTCTGGATCAGTGAAGGTCAACATGACACCCTCTCTAGATCTAAAACGTAGTGTTGCAGGAAAATTCAGCTGAAAGCGGATATTTCTTTTATGTAGCAACGAACATGTCTCACTGAATGCCCTTCTGCGACGTGTGACTTCTACAGAATAGTCCGCAAAGACCAGAGCTCTATGACCCTGTAGTATAAGAGGATGCTTTTTTTGCTTTATATGCCCGAAGAATCTCCTCTTTGTGCCTGTGGTTCAAAAACTTTGCTATGGCGTGCCTAGACTTATTGGGCTCTCTGGATGTTGCGTTCGTGGCTTGGTGTTTCGTGGCTTCAGCCGTCTCCTGGCCGTCCCTAGGAGGACCTATTCTATGGGCACGTTCTGTTTTGCATCTATGGGTAAGACCCAGGGCTTTAGGCAGCTCAACCTCGAAAATTTCCTCCAGTTGACCAACAGGGACAGACTCCGGTAGACCCACTATTTTTAGGTTACTGCGTCTCGTTCTATTTTCAATGTCTTCCAACTTATTATGTGTGTAGTCAGCATGTTTCTGCAGGGCAAGAAGCTGTTCCTCAAGTTCCTGAATCTTGTCTTCTGCTGTTCCAATTCTAGATTCAGCCTCAAGAAGCTGCTGCTCATGTGTCTCCACTTTCACAGACAGATCTCTAGTTGATGCAGCTACCATCTCTGCCACTGTGACCTTAAACTCTTCAGCCAAATGCACAGCCATTTCTTTAGCCAGTTTTTTATAGTCCAGGTGTTGGAATCCCCAGCTATCTCCTGCATCCTCTGCCCCTGTATCAGAAGTATGCTGGCTTTGCACTTTGCTTGTATCTGCAGCTTGTGACTGTGATTGTGTCTGGGGCTGGTGTTGGTCACATAGGATTTCCTCTCCCTGTGGCTTCTGTCCTGGGGGGTTTTCAAGCCTCCTCTCTGTGGCCTTCTCCTGGGAATCCTCTGGTCTCCCCACTGAGCCTTCAACTCTTGTCTCAGTCTCCCTATTCCCAGCCACATGTTCTGTATCGCCGTCCAGTGTCTTCCCCCTTGTCCCCTGTGTGCAGACCGCGCCATCATTGCGGCCTGCACATGGCGTCCCGGCTTTCTCTCCCTCCTTGTGTCTGGTGATGTAGCGGTCCATTGTGGACATGGCGGAGCTTACCGGGGTCGCGGCGGTGTCCTACGCTCTGATGGTTATTCAGGGGGCAGCCCTGGAGTGTTGTGGAGGTCGGATGGCGGCCGCACATGGAGGGGCCGGAACCGGAAGTCCAACCCTGACATTATAACTGATAACGAAAAAAAACAAGTCAATAATAAAGCCACACTATCCTCAATAGAGATGAACAAACAGGAGGTAGAGGTAAACAGTAGTAGCGACAATGCACCTCAAACTGATAACACAAGCTCTTCCCTTGATGACGAAATGTCCTATGAAAATTATTTAACAACCACCAAAAGAAAGCAAACGGACTCTCCACTCATGTCCAAAACATACCAAAGACCCTCTGAAGATTCAAATGAGGAAGGGAATAACTCACTTAGAAGCCCTTTAAGACAGAGGTTGGGAAAGGAGACATCTCCTGAACTCATGTGGCCTCATTCAAATGCAAGCCAGGTCCTAGATAGAGACTTCTTTTTAGAGCTCTTCTCTTCGTCGTTCTCGTCCTCCAAACAATCCCTCAAAGAGGATTTGGAGGAACAGTTTGATGAAATGAAGTTCGCTCTGGCTTCTATTGTAACAAGAACGGAGCATAAAGAGAGGGAAGTCAGAGATTTGAAAGAGGAAAGTAAAAAACTAAAACTAGATCAGGAGAAGATGAGGGGAGAGATTAAATTCCTAAAAGACAAGGTATAATAAAGATAAAGGAGACAACTCGAGGCGCAATAGTGCCCTATCAATATGGCACGGATTTTACACACAGGTCACAATGATGGTGCACTCACCTTTTCTAGTTGTGTGCACCCACAACTAGTTTAAATCGCATGTAGTAAACAAAGCTGCTGCAGGACTTCCACCTCCACGTAACACGTGTAAGAATGTCTGGATCCAGGGATGGTGTATCAACAGTCCGCGCTGCTTTGAAATAATCACTCAAAGAGTCTTGGATGAAAGACCCCCCTTTTTACTTTATTTTGCCTACACGTTTCAATGCTACTCCCAGCATCGTCATCAGGGCATTACATTTGTCATACAAACTCATCTTATATATCAAAGAAACCGGATGTATCATCAAATAGGACGTCACTGATGACTAAGACACAGCATCATCAATGATGGGCGGTGCAACCCATCCTTTGAAAAAAATAGAATATCACCTAGTCCATTTTGATCACTAATCCATTACCATTGATGTATGCCCAGAAACAGGGTCTGAGAGCTAGAAACATAATTAAAAATCTTCAAACCTTTTTATTTGTAAAATACAAAGTAATAAAAAATATATATATGTATATGCTAAAAGAATAGGAGCTTACTAAAAAAAATATTAACATATCCATATACTCTGAATAGAACTCAGTTTAGATGTATGTATCATCACTCTATACACAACAGGTAGTGTTGATCAGTCTGATGCTCCACCTCATCAGTCCAGACTAGAGGAAAACATTTTTTTTACTTGGTATTGTAATTATTTGAAATAAATAAATAAATTTTTTTGAAAAGAATTACCGTAAGAATAAATTATGATATAAAAATAAAGAATTAGTGTAAGTGAAAAAGAGGAAAAAAATACATATAGTTTTTATATTTTTAAGAACAAGCAATTAATGTGCTTATGTTGTGATTATTTTAATGTGTCTCTGAAGTGTTGACAAACGAATGAGTGATCAAATGGACCATGTGAATCTTACAAGCCTATAGTGAAAAACAACAAAAATTCAGTGGATCAAAAACCATAAACTGTCATCTGTCATATTCATTTAAAACAATCTTACTATGTGACAGAGTTAAATGTAAATATATAAAATCTAAAAATATGAATTACCTAGTAATCATATAAAAATAAATACAAAATATATAATAGGATCTATAATGCTGTAAAAATATATTTAAAATATATAAATATAAATATATTATGCACATATAAAAATATTAAACATAATAAAAACATATTTGTTTATTATAAGTATTATGAGTTCCTGCAAAATATGTACCTTTATATAAAACAAACTGTATATTTCATAAATTCATTTACAGAACTGCTTATTTTCAAGTGGCCACAAGATGGCAGTGTTGAGTATTTGAGTACCAAAGATGTAGTTTCCTGGGAGACAAAGCTGTTCAACTCAAAATTTTATAATTGTCCGCCACTAGGGGTCCCACTTCCTACTAGGAGAAATGAATTCTATGGTTACAGAGTAAAAAGAGGCATTGAAAGGGTATATTTATATCAGTTCAGTTACAATATTCAGCCCATTAGGTTTTATTGTGTTTAATTTATACATCCAGTATTTTTCTCTATTTTTCAGTACCTCAAATCTATTAGATACATAGGATGGTACATGATCTATAGGAGTGAGTCTGATTTTGGTTGGATCTTTATTATGGCACATATTATAATGAAAAGATACCCCATGTTGTTTATATCCCTTGGAGATATTGGCTCTGCGCTTGTTAATCCTATCATGCAGAGGCTGTATCGTTCTTCCGATGTATTGCAGCTTGCAGGGACATTCTAATAGATAAATGACATATAAACTATTTTTGGATGTCCACCAATTCATAAGAACACTCACTCTAAAGCGTCATTTTTTATTAAAACCTAGTGAAGTTGACAACAAAAAAGATGAAAACTTGGAGCCGGAAAATAGTCAGAAAATAGTTTCTTATAAACAGCCTTTGAAGAAAAAATCGACTTTTTATCCTGTTGAAAGTAGAGGCCACTTCCTAGAGACTTTTCAGGATTTATTATTAAATGATCTGAAGAAAGATAAACTTTTAAAAGACAAGAATACAATACATAAAAATAATCTCACATCAGAAGAAAAAGAAGCTCTGAAAAGTCTAAAAAATAACACTGAAATTGTGATCAGACCAGCTGATAAGGGAGGTGGTATAGTGGTGCAAAATACTGCAGATTATCTCAAGGAAGCAGACAGGCTGCTATCTGATCCAAAATATTATAAGAAAATATCCTATAATCCTTATCCTAATTTGACAAGAATTTATAATCAAAAAATAGTATCAGCACATAGGAATAATATAATATCAGAAACTGAAAAGAAATTCTTGATAACGAATCATCCTAATACCCCTTTCCTCTACCATTTACCCAAAGTGCATAAAAATCTTGAAAAACCACATGGAAGATCAATTATTTCCGGGATAAACTCCCTCACTAGTAATCTGGCACAATTCATTGACAGAAAACTACAGAAATATGTGATAGATCTGAAAAGTCACATCAAAGACTCCACAGACACAATAGGCTGCCTTCACATTGCGGATTTTTGATTTCCGATGCTGTCCGATAAAAATCGGACAGCATCGGACCGATTTTGGGCCCCATGCAGCCCTATGGGCATCGGACCGAATCGGATGTGCACTAAATGCCATCCGATTTGGTCCGATCCGAATCTGTCCGATTTTTGCACCGAAAATAAAATCTGACAGATTCGGATCGGACCAGATCAGATGGCATTTAGTGCACATCCGATCCGACCCGATCAATTTGACATGGGGCCCTATGGAGAAGGGTCCGAGGAAACATCTGATGTCTCCTCGGACCCGTTTTACTGTACTGAGCATGCTCAGTACAGTAAAACTGCTCCTAAATGGGAGCTCAAGGGTTAAAAAAAAAAAAAAGTTTATTCTCACCTCCCCCCGAGCCCCCGCCGTCTCCCGCCATCTTCTTGTAGTCTCCGGTGGCTCCCGCAGGCTGCCGGTGTCAGCAGAGGGCTTCCTCTGCTGTATAGGACCTGCGGTGATGTCACAGTCATGTGACCGCGGGTTACCATGGTGAACCCGCGGTCACATGACTGTGACATCACCGCAGGTCCTGAACAGCAGAGGAAGACCTCTGCTGACACCGGCAGCCTGCGAGAGCCACCGGGAGACTACAAGAAGATGGCGGGAGACGGTGGGGGCTCGGGGAGAGGTGAGAATAAATTTTTTTTTTTTTTTTTTCACACCGATTTTATGCCGGAATCGGGTGCCTATTTGTCACCCGATTCCAGGCATCAGAAGGGAGCCGATGCTGTCCGAATTATATCGGACAGCATCGGCTCCCTTCAAATCGGTATGTGAAAGTAGCCTCAGACTATTAAAAGAACTACCATGGAAAGAAACATTTATGTGGGTAACAACGGATGTTGCATCCTTATATACTAATATATCCCACGAAATAGGAATTATGTGTGTGGAATATTTCTTGTTGAGAGATAATGACCTGAATCCAGGGATGTCAGAGTTTATTTTAGATGGATTGCACTTTATTCTCAATAATAATTATTTCACTTTTAATGATACTATGTATCACCAATGCCATGGTACTGCAATGGGTTCTAAAGTGGCTTGTTCGTATGCTAACATTTTTATGGGGGTGTTTGAAGAAATTTATATTTTTAATAATACTTTTAAAGATGGAATTGTTTTTTATAAAAGATTTATTGATGATATACTTTTAATCTGGGATAAAGACAAGGCTGATTTTAACGCTTTTTTAAAAATAGTTTCAAGTAATATATGGGGATTAATTATTGACATAACCACAAATATGGAAAGCATAAATTTTTTAGATCTAACGGTTTTTATTAAAGAGTCACAAATTTGCACCAGAACACAATTTAAAATGGTTGACAAGCATTCTTTTATTAATTTTAACAGTGGCCATTATGATAAATGGTTAAAAAATATTCCACTGAACCAAATCAGAAGAATTAGAAAAAACTGTTCGAATAATGATGATTTTATGATACAATCAGAAGTTTTGGAAAAGAAATTCCTTGATAGAAAATATCCCAGATCACTGGTAAAGAATGCTCGTTTTTTCAGCAGTAAAATAAACCAGGATGATTTAATTAACCCCAAACAAGGTAACAAAGAAAAAAGACCTTATACGTTCAACTTCATTACACAGTATAATAAATGCCATAAATCAATTAGAAATATTTTATACAAACATTGGCCAATACTTCAAAATGATCCCATCTTTAAAGATATCATCCCCAGCAAACCTAATATAACATATCGTAGAGCACCAAATGTAAGGAGCATCATAGCCCCGAGCCGCCTGAAATCAAATAGAATCCACAACTCATCCACTATCCAAACACCAAAAAGAACTGTAAAATGTGGGAAGAGCAGGTGTGAATGCTGTGCAATTATACAGGAGCAGACAAGTTTCAGATCCAGTTATAATGGAGAGGTATTTTTCATTAAACATGACATGGATTGTTCCACCTCATATGTCATTTATCTATTAGAATGTCCCTGCAAGCTGCAATACATCGGAAGAACGATACAGCCTCTGCATGATAGGATTAACAAGCACAGAGCCAATATCTCCAAGGGATATAAACAACATGGGGTATCTTTTCATTATAATATGTGCCATAATAAAGATCCAACTAAAATCAGACTCACTCCTATAGATCATGTACCATCCTATGTATCTAATAGATTTGAGGTACTGAAAAATAGAGAAAAATACTGGATGTATAAATTAAACACCATAAAACTTAATGGGCTGAATATTGTAACTGAACTGATATAAATATACCCTTTCAATGCCTCTTTTTACTCTGTAACCAGAGAATTCATTTCTCCTAGTAGGAAGTGGGACCCCTAGTGGCGGACAATTATAAAATTTTGAGTTGAACAGCTTTGTCTCCCAGGAAACTACATCTTTGGTACTCAAATACTCAACACTGCCATCTTGTGGCCACTTGAAAATAAGCAGTTCTGTAAATGAATTTATGAAATATACAGTTTGTTTTATATAAAGGTACATATTTTGCAGGAACTCATAATACTTATAATAAACAAATATGTTTTTATTATTTTTAATATTTTTATATGTGCATAATATGTTTATATTTATATATTTTAAATATATTTTTACAGCATTATAGATCATTATCGATCCTATTATATATTTTGTATTTATATTTATATGATTACTAGGTAATTCATATTTTTAGATTTTATATATTTACATTTAACTCTCTCACATAGTAAGATTGTTTTAAATGAATATGACAGATGACAGTTTATGGTTTTTGATCCACTGAATTTTTGTTGTTTTTCACTATAGGATTGTAAGATTCACATGGTCCATTTGATCACTCATTCGTTTGTCAACACTTCAGAGACACATTAAAATAATCACAACATAAGCACATTAATTGCTTGTTCTTAAAAATATAAAAACTATATGTATTTTTCCCTCTTTTTCACTTACACTAATTCTTTATTTTTATATCATAATTTATTCTTAATTCTTTAAAAAAAAAAATTATTTATTTTTTTCAAATAATTATAATACCAAGTAAAAAATTTTTTTTCCTCCAGTCTGGACTGATGAGGTGGAGCATCAGACTGATCAGCACTACCTCTTGTGTATAGAGTGATGATACATACATCTAAACTGAGCTCTATTCGGAGTATGGATATGTTAATATATTTTTTTAGTAAGCTCCTATTCTTTTAGCATATACATATATATATTTTTATTACTTTGTATTTTACAAATAAAAAGGTTTGAAGATTTTTAATTATGTTTCTAGCTCTCAGACCCTGTTTCTGGGCATACATCAATGGTAATGGATTAGTGATTAAAATGGACTAGGTGATATTCTATTTTTTTCAAAGGATGGGTTGCACCACCCATCATTGATGATGCTGTGTCTTAGTCATCAGTGACGTCCTATTTGATGATACATCCGGTTTCTTTGATATATAAGATGAGTTTGTATGACAAATGTAATGCCCTGATGACGATGCTGGGAGTAGCATTGAAACGCGTAGGCAAAATAAAGTAAAAAGGGGGGTCTTTCATCCAAGACTCTTTGAGTGATTATTTCAAAGCAGCGTGGACTGTTGATACACCATCCCTGGATCCAGATAAAAGACAAGGTGGCAGGTAGAGAGGACACAGACAGGAGAAGTAACTTGAAGTTTAGGGGGATATCAGAGAAGGTAAAAAACTCAGAGCTCCTCACCTACATGAAAAATCTAACCAGGAAAATTGTACCTTCCTTGTCGGAAACTGAATACTTGATAGAGAGAGCTCACAGATTGCCAAAGCCGCAACATCTCTCTGAAGCAATACCCAGAGATGTAATTGTCAAATTTAAATTTTTTCAGACTAGAGACTCAATAACCAATTACATGAAACAGAATAATTCTCTCCCACCCCGCTATGAAAAAATTAAAATCTTTACAGATATCTCCAAGGAGACAATGAGCAGACGAAAAAATCTTAAACCAGTGACGGATCTACTAAGAATTAAAAAAATTCCCTACAGTTGGGGACGCCCATCTACCACAGTCATATTCTCTCATAAGGATAAGACTATAACCATTGAAGAAGTGGAAAATGGTCTGAAGACCTTAAGACCTTAGACCTTAAGAAGTCTTCAAATCTCAGACACTGGGAGATGATCCAATCTAGTCCCGCTTTATGAAGCTTAAAAGGTCTTTATCGCACAATAGGCCAACACTTCAGCCCGAGCGGAAGTATCTTATAGGTTATAACTAACCTTCCACCTAATATAATTTAGAGTAAACATCATTTAATGATTGCTCCTCTATTACTCTTGTATTTAGTTATTACTTACACCAGCAGTAAGTGTAGTTTCATGTTAACTTGTTATACGATGGACAACCCAAAATATGCAACCCGACCTCCGTTCCCTGCATTCATAACCCACTCTATTGGAACTATTCTAGTGCTCTACTTACAAGCATCCCATACTGATTATGACCAATAAGTTTTTGTCCTTAAACGTTCACGGTCTCAACTCCCCGCAAAAAAGATATTCTGTCTGGAAAGACATTATAAAATATAACATAGACGTAGCTGGTCTACAAGAGACTAAGTTCAAATTAGACAACACCCCAAACTTTAGCAACAAAATATTTCCACACATATTCTTCTCTTCTAACAAAAAGAAAAAATCAGGAGTAGCTATAATCATTAAAGAAACTCTAAAATTTGAAGAGATTGAGGTGATTAGAGACGAGGAGGGAAGATTCCTGATCTTAATATGTAAACTCGATGACGTGTTATATACACTAGTCAATCTATATGCCCCCAACAAAAGTCAAATTTCTGTCCTTAATAAACTCATTAAGATTGTTCAAAAGGCAAAAAAAGGTCACTTAATTATGTTTGGTGACTTTAATGCGGTTCCTAATCCTCTACTAGATTCCTCAAACAAATGTAGACATTCTAATACCTCCCTTGATCCTTGGTTACATAGAGAAGAACTTTATGACACATTCCGCTGTCTCAATACATCCTCTGTGGAGTACTCCCATTATTCAGATGCCCACAAATCATTTGCCAGAATAGATTTGGTATTATCGGATATTAATACTCTCCACAAATTTAAATCAATAAATATCCTACCAAGAGCCTGGTCAGACCAATCCCCAATAATTTTTGAAATAGCCCAACATCCCAACTATTCCAGTCATAAGGTATGGAGGGCAAACTCTTACCTACTATTTCACCCTCAATATAAAGACCAATTGGAAAAAGCTCTAAACTTCTATTTTGAAGACAACGATACTGGCCACATCCCAATAACCACCCTCTGGACAGCTCACAAGGCAGTCATAAGAGGACACTTCATCCAATTAAACTCCAGATTAAAACGTGAAAAAAATCAAACGGAAGAAAAGATAATTAAAAGAATCAGAGAACTGGAGATGAATCAAATCAGCGCCCCCAGAGAAGATACTCGTAAGGAGATACTTCAACTTCGAATTAATTTGAAAGCTTTACTCACTTCAGAATATGACAAAATAATTCAGCTGTCAAAATCCAATTATTATAACTCCATGAATAAGCCCTCAAAACTTTTTGCTAGGAAAGTCAAGATACACAGACTGAAAACTAGAATCGTGCAAATAAGGGATGACCAAAATGCAACTCCTAAAACGCCCCAAAAAATTACAGAGATCTTTGCCAAATTTTACAAAAAGCTGTATAACCTGAAAAATGACTCAACAGAAACCCCTCCACAAAAACAGAATATAAACAACTTCTTAGACTCCTTACATCTCCCCTCTTTGTCAGGAGATCAGCTGGAAACACTTAACTCTCCTTATACGCAGTTGGAGATCGTTCAAAGCATTAACTCATTACAAAAGAATAAATCCCCAGGTCTCCAAAATGAGTGTTACACTACTTTCAAATCACACCTTGCCCCCTACCTAGTCAAACTCGCAAATTACCTCACCTCAGCTCATAGTAGACTACCAGATTAAATGCAACAAGCATTAATTTCTGTTATTTACAAAGGTAAAGGAGATAAAGATGATGTTCGTAACTATCAGCCAATTTCCCTCCTTAATTCGGACCTAAAAATTATAACCAAAACACTTACAACTAGAATACAAAAAGTAGCCCCCCTCTTTTTGCACAAGGACCAAGTAGGTTTTGTCTCAGGTAGAGGTACTACAGACTCAACAAGGCGAGCCATAAATCTAATTTCACACGTGGAGAGAGAGGGTATCCCAGCCCTGGTAGTTGCTGTCGATGCTGAAAAAGCATTCGACAGAGTCCATTGGGACTTCCTCTTTCAGACCTTAAACAGGTTTGGTTTCAAGGGAGAAATTATCAATGCAATCAGTTCCTTGTACTCTTCCCCCTCAGCCAGAGTGTTTACCAACAACTGTCTCTCCGAGGAGATTCCTTTGACCAATGGGACTAGGCAGGGGTGCCCTCTCTCTCCCATTCTTTTGGATTTTTTTTATTGAACCCCTCGCGGAATCAATACGCATGAACCCTTTAATTAAGGGAATTCCAATATACCAAAGGCAATTCAAAATCTCCTTATTTGCAGACGACATCTTCATTACACTCACTGATCCCCTAAACTCTATAAGAAACCTCCTAAATACTATCCAGCTATTCTCTAACATATCTCTGTATAAAATAAACTTAACAAAAACCCAAGTTTTGAGTTTCAACTTAACGCCACAGTTATTGGAAATACTCAAGTGTGAAACGACTCTGGACTGGGAGAAAGAAAATATAAGTCACCTAGGTATATATCTAACTAAACCCTCATCCTTAATTACTCACGTAAATTTGGAAGATATTTATAAAACCATTCAATCTGATATACAACATTTAACTAAATTAGAGATCTCATGGTTAGGCCGAGTTAATGCATATAACATGTGTCTCCTTCCCAAGCGTCTTTATAAATTTAGATCTATTCCCCTCTCTATACCGGTAAAGTGGCTGCGGAAATTTCAAACACAGTTACTCAACTTAATATTAAATAAACTAAAACCCAGAGTAGCGAAATCAACGCTCTCCAAAAGCAGAAACAATGGAGGTCTGGGCATCCCCAATATTAGTGCCTATCTGCAAGCGACAATTATTAAACTTAGCTATAATTGGTGGATGGTCAATGAAAGACCAGCATGGTTAGGATTGGAAGAACCAAAAAATGTAAGCAATAAAATGAATTTGCTTTTAATTGCGTACCTCTGTGACAAGAAGAAAACTCTACCAAAAAATATATTAGTCAAAGCGGCAATTAAAACATGGAGAGCCTTACTTAACCTATCCTCTACACATTTAACACCAGCACCTCCGAACTGGATAAACATTGAAATCTTAGCAATAATTGCTCCAAAAATAAAGATAAACACGTGGAAAGAAGCAGGAATTGATACCGTCTCTGACATTTTAGATAACTCAGGAGGTCTCCTCCCCTTCGAACACCTCAAAAGAAAATTCTCATTGAGTCAAACTGAAGCAACTACATGGTCCAAAATTCATACATTAATGGAATCACATTCAATTAATTTTTTTGTACCACAAAATATAACTCAAATGATTAAGAACCCCCAAAATACGTTACACTGGAAGACCAAAATAATTTACCAAACTCTAAACCAGGATCTTTCTTTCATTAAATCCATAAGCATAACAGCTTGGGAGAAGGAGATTCAAGTGGAAATTGATATCAACCGAATGCAAACCATTTTTCAAAACATCTATATGCACATCAGAAATTCTCAGCTGATTGAAACACCTTATAAGACTTATACCAGATGGTACCTTACACCACACAGACTCCACCAAATTTATCCCCATAATTCTCCTCTATGCTGGAGAGAATGCTCTGAAATAGGTACACTTTCGCATATTTTCAGGAGCTGCATGAAACTTAAAACATACTGGTCTAAAATTCAACTTCTAATAAATAGCTTCACCTGAATAAGCTTACATCTAACATAAGAATTAGTACTACTATTAGTAGGTGTAGAGCTATTACCAACCAGGTATAGAGCCATAATAATACACATCATACTTGCAGCCAAAATCAAAATTGCAGCCAATTGGAGACATGACCTTCCCCCAAAAATCGAGGAAACAATAGATACAATAGCTGGCCATAATGCATTTGAATTCTCTTTCTCTCTTCGGAACAATCTTTTGAATAAGTACCAATCGAAATGGAAGGACTGGAACCAACTATACCCTCTTTTTCCATTGGTGAGAGAGACCGGAACGTAATGGAATTATATACATAGTTAAAAGACAATAGCATATAAAATCCAGTAGAGTAGATACATTTTGAGACAAGCATCCAAGGGATCAAATTTCTGGCATTAATACATCATTTATAAGACGTATCTAGGATCCTTACCCCATCTTCCCCCCACTCACTATAAAATCGAGCAACAATTTGAGTTTCCATCAGAATTAAACAGTTGTTATTAAAATTTAATTGTAATTATAATTATAATCTTTAGTATTTGTTAATGATTCACTATATCGTTAGTAAACTACTGTACCTTTTATTAACCGTAGCACACCTAGGGTACCAGTCGGATTCCCTTTTTAACTCAGCTATTATTGAGTTATACCCGAGCTGGTACCAGAGTTATACGATTCATGGCTTATATCTTAGATAATTTGTTATCCTGTGATCTATATATTTACATTTATAATTTATAACCTGTTTTCATTGTAGTCATTTGCTAGAAGGCAATCTAGTTATATAATATTTAACATCTATTATCTGATCCGATTGTAGAAGAGCCTGTCCAGACGATCTTATGTCAAATGGTTGTAACTTAATGTACTCATATTTGTTCATGAATAGCACAATTACATGCTTTATTTTGTGCCATTTTAAACCAATAAAAATAATTGAAACATATATGACAATGTACTCTCATAGTAATCTATGTATTATGAGGCATCCCATAGTCCCCCATAGTAATCAAAATATTATAATGCACCCCCATTATCCTCTATATAGTATAATGCTGCCTCAAAGCCCTCCATACAGCATAATGCAGCCTCATATTCCTCCATATAGTATAATGCAGCCTTATGGTTCTCCATATAGCATAATGCAACCCCTCATAGCCCTCCATATATTATAATGCACCTCACAGTCCTCTATATAGTATAATGCACTCCCATAGTCCTCCATACAGTATAATGCAGCTTAACAGCCCTTCACATAGTACAATGCACCCTCTATAGTCCTTCATATAGTATAATGCAGCTTCATATCCCTCTATATAGTATAATACAGGTTCATATCCCTCTATATAGTATAATGCATCCCCATAGCCCTCCATATAGTATAATGCACCCCATAGTCCTCCGTATAGCATAATTCCACCCCCATAGTCCTCCATATACCATAATGCACCCTCATAGTCCTCCACAGGGCCGGCCTTACCGCTGTGCAAGTCGTGCGGCCGCACAGGGCGCCGCCTGCAATGCTTCAAAGGGGGCGCCAGAGAGACGGATATTTAAGGTCTCTCTGCGGCTCCGCCGATTAAAGGGTTAATACTATTCTCTCCTGTGGTGCCCCCGCCCTCCTGTAAGTGTCCGTCCCGAATAGTACCCGAACCGTGGAGACTAGGGGGTCCCAAAAGTTCCTTTGGCTTATAGAAAAAAACTATTGCTATTAAAGATTTAAATAATTGGGGGCCCCTTTGGAGCTTTTGAATCAGGGCCCATGAGCTTCAAGTTACGCCACTGATGGTGAGATTGAAATCTCATTCACACGCTGTTTTTTTTTTTTTTAAATTAAATCTGCATTATGTCAATTCTTTAAGATATTTTGCAGCATTTTTCATCCATTCAAATAAATGAAAAATAAATATCAAAACACAGCAAAAATGCACATGTATGTAGTGTTTTTTCTGCCACCACTCTGATTTTTGGGGTAGAAAAAAATGCTGCAAAAATACAATATGTGAACATATCCTTATCCTGGTTGTGTTCTAATTGGAAATAAAATAGAAGAGCCATCATAACTATGGAGATGTATTGAATTATATGGAGTTTTCACTTTACATGTTGCTAGGCAACCTCTGAGCAGAGCTGCTTGTAGGCTCTATCACAAGATTCCATGATGACATCACAGCTATTATGACATCATAGATCAGTCTCTACTTATACAGGGCACACAGGATTCCAGTTGTCATTCTTGGTTCTATAGTGGGTGACTGACAATTCTTGCAGTTTATTCACTATGGCTGAAAATCTTCTAGACAATCTTCAGGTACATGCACTGCTGGGGATTCTTATCAACAATCGCCCCGACATTGTGCATCTACCACCCGATGGCGTCCTGAGCTTCTCTCACCGGCTGGTGTTGGGATTAGTACAGGACTGCCTGACCAACTACCAACAAGGTCATCTAACCTCAAAGAATCTGACAGACTTATCTAAGAACATCAGGACAATTCTGCAGCAGGTAAATGGTGGACAATCCACACAAAACCTATTCATAATATATTAATTGAGTAAAGGGTAATCAGGGCACTAAGCGGTACTGACAGTCAAATCCGGGATGACTTCCCATTAAGGCAAATTCCCCTTCGGTGGTGCACAGCCAAAGCACCAAGTCAATCAACAAACAATAGAAGAAGAGGCAGCACTCACCGAATTATTCCAGATGGTCTTTTATTCCGTAATTTTAGTTTATGCATTATGATAAAATGTATCAGTTTGTGTCATCTACAGGTGCATCTCAATGAATTAGAATAACATCAAAACGTTAATTTATTTCAGTAATTCAATACAAAAAGCGAAACGCAAATATTATATAGAGTTATTACAAATAGAGTGATCTATTTCAAGTGTTTATTTCTGTTAATGTTGATGATTATGGCTTACAGCCCATGAAAACCCAAAGGTCTCAGAATATTAAAGTATGTATTGAATTACTGAAATAAATTAACTTTTTGGATGATATTCTAATTCATTGAGATCACCTGTATTTTTCATCTTATTCTCACTGTTTCAGTGTTGGAGAGTCCACACGATGAAAGATGGAACTTTATGAGAAAAAGTATTTAATGTTCATGATGTAGATGATTGATCACTTGGGTCACTTGTCATTAATTCTTCAATATTTGGCACAATTGTTAATAGCAAACTCTGCAACCAAAGAGGTAAATGATCTATGGGGAAAAAAGACACCTGAGGACTAATAATACAGGATATCTCCCATAATAGGACTATAGTATATCTAGAGTATCTTTAGGGCATTTGCACAATTAGCGTTTTTTCAGCCTTTTTCTTTTATCTTTGGCAAAAATGCTGTGTTTAACAGTACCAGCTTAGTGATGAGCAGGGGCATAACTACAACAGGTGCAGGGGTTGCAAT